>CAXKVY010002323.1:0-131160 GCA_964058915.1 Tetropium fuscum
TCTAATGTGGACTGTGGAGTTATCTGAAAAATTTCGAAATTTCGAGTTTGAAGTCGAAATTTCGAGTTTCATGTCGAAATGTCGGGATTAAAGTCTAAATTTCGAGAAAAAGTCGAAATTTATAAGTACTGAACCTTCCGGTTTCTTTATTTACGGGTATAGTGGAGTGTAGTTTTAAATTACCGAGTGTCACAATTCAGGCGGCTGGCGGCAAAGAGTAAAGGATAAACAAACAACTATAAAAAGCTTTTGATGTTAGCCGAATGTATACTGAAAACAAATTGTGACACTCGGTAAACTAAAACTCCAGTCCACTATACTAATATGAATAACTCCGGACTTAAGACGAGAAAAATTGCTGTAATATGCCATAAGCTATGAGTAAAATTGCTGTAATTGATTCAACTTCATCGGCTCTGTATTGATTTAATTAATGCCTCGTAATTAAGAGTCAAAAAATCCTACTTTTCTATAGCCAATGGAACAGTTTGATCTGTCGAACGTTAAACGTTTGATCAACGTTAAAATTAAAGCAATTCTCTACAGCAATTTATAACGGATACCCATAACCAATATTATAATTATTCGGTATTTTTGTTATACACCGAATATTGTTACCGTTGCAGGATAAAGATTGATTAGACTAATTATAGCTACTCTTACCGTCTTTATTCATTCCTGCCTCTTGACATTTCTGAAGGCGACAAGCTCTGCATTGGTTCCTGTGTGTTTTATCAATGATACAAGTCCCTTCATCCTTTGCTTTGCACACATATTGACGGTTTCTACGAATAGATCTCTTGAAGAAGCCAGCGCAACCATCGCAAGCGAAAATATTATAATGCTTGCCTGAAGAAAAGTCCCCACATACTTTACAAGGAATATCCAAAATTCTACCTGAAACGAAACGGATTAAAATAATTTTAACAGTGTCGGAAATTGGTTTAATTAGACTTGTCTTCGTATTATACGAGTATTATTTTAAAGCAGCAGGTAGTGTTATGATCTGCTTATAAGTTTGCTACCCTCATTGTACTTATTGCCGGAAATTGTTCATTTTGCGTGCCTTGGAACTTACAACAATGAGCGGTGAGCACCCTACAATTTAGTTCCGTTTATTTGGTGTTGTATGCACATCATAGCACTGACATATTATTACTCATTCGGCCACACCATGTACCGTAAAATTTGAATATAAAAACAAAAAAAATCTTGAGGAATATCTTATGCTGAGGTCACATACGAAGATTTGGATTATTATTCATAGGCTATCCTAACACAAAGCTTTTGGGTAAAATGTGCATAAACGGGGTTTACAAGGTTTTATTTGATAAATCTTAAAACTGAATAATTTTACCGAATTTAACCTCAAACATTTGCCAGATAGAAAACTATTACAAAGAAACCGTTTATGCAAATATTGCTTAGGCATGAGGTATAGTAAAAGTTTAGTAAGTATGTATTTTTAAATATTAAAAATAAATTAGGAGGATTAATCAAATACATAGTAGATAAATAATCAAAGGAGGACACACTTACCAGTTGTATATCTGGACATATACATGGAACCGAATCACTTAGAAGTTGTACAAGTTCTTTCGCCTTCATTGAGGATCTTCAGAGTGATGTACGATTTGTTTTATTCATTTATACTAGAATTTATAATATTACTACTTCATCATTTTCAGTGACACTTTATGTCATATTAGTTTTGACGGAACTTTAATTCATAGAAAACACAAACCTACTCTACTATTCATATTTGTTCTATTTGAACATATACCTATATAGAAGCATTATATATATATAGAACATATACCTATATAGACTCTATTAAAAACCACTACTTTTCCTAGCTATATGCTAGAACTTAAAGCTAATAAATATAGCCCAGGGTGAAAAGGAAGTTTTTTCTAATTTTCTAAATAATAATTAATACATAAATAAGATGCAACAAATGATTTTAGTTTTGACTAAGCAAGCAATTTTTGTATCACTCCTTTTTAAATGCCTCCGAATTCTATTGTATATGTAATTTTGTGTTTTCTAGCATATAGCTAGGAAACGTAGTTGTTTTAATAGATTCTACAATATTTTACGCATTTTAAAGTTTAACATCTTCTGGATAAATGTATGCCTAATGCTTTTATGTATAATATGTTTAAATACAACAAATATAAATAGCAGAGTCGGTTTTTGTTTTCTATGAATTAGAGTTCCGTCAAAAATAATGTCTCATAAAGTTTCACTGAAAATGAAGTAGTAATATTATAAATTCTAGTATAAATGATCAAAAACAAATCGTACATCACTCTGGAGATCCTCAATGAAGGGAAAGAACTTGTACAACTTCTAAGTGATTTCGTTTCGGTATATATTATATGCAGATATACTACTGGTAAGTGCGACTTCCTTTGATTATATATCTACTATGTATTTGATTATTTCTCTATATCATGAATTAAAATTCTACAAAATTATAGACATATTTTTTTGAAATCTTTTACAATTTATTATAAACGTTTTTTAAAAAAATGGTATATTTTTGCGGCACACATGAGGTAAACTACTTCTTCCAACATGTACATAAATATATATTTTACAGAGGTTTATTAGGCCATTCAATAATAATTGGTAACGAACTGTGCAGAGTTAAAATATAATACATAGATGAAACCGTATATAAATTAAACAGCCAATTGTGTTTATAACAAAATAGCGTTCTCAAAAATGGTAAAAAAATGCAAAAAACCGTTTTTTGGGTTTCTAGCAATAACTACAAGTGGAATCGTTTTGGCTATAATACAAAAGTTGTAGAGAATTGAAGAACTTACAAAATGAGCTATACCGAAACTCCCTAGCTGCTGAGAAAAATTGGAAAACCCACGAAAAAGGAGCCTTTTATTGAAAATTTGTAACTTTTACAATTTTTAAGCTATACGCCGTCCGCGTTGCGCGCCAGAGTAACTTTAAACATGTAAATTATTTGTACAAAACCTGGGTCTGTCAGATCGTTTTGCTATAATTGCCAAATATATACTTTTTTTGCCCTTTATGCAGGTGGTCTGATTTCTGATCGTAATATTTACCACGGTTTTGGAAACTTCAGAGCATTCTCTAAAATTTGTATATTCTACTTGTATCTACATTAAAATTATATTAAAATTGTTTAAAACGCGTCCGAATATTATACATATTATTAAATGCGGACATATATTATTATATCACCGCAGATACAAATATCAACCTACCGAAAATCCAACAAGTTTGGTACTGCCTATTTAAAAGCAATTTTAAAACAATTTTTGGACTGGACGGTGCCAGTTTCGGAGGCTGGCCAATAGTCCCGACATTACACCACATATATTTTTATGGGGGTTTTTAAAAATAAAGTATATTATTATCAACAACAAAATAATCAAGTATTAAAATCCAGAATTCGGGAAGAAATCGACATAATTCTCCATGCAACATTTTCTAGTGGACAAAATAAATAGGAAGTTAATGCCCAATATCCGCAGGTGCGTAATTCAACAAGGTGGGCATATATAGCAGTTAGAAGAAATTTCTACTTTCATTTGATTTTAACAGATTTTTTTTCTCTACGATGTTTTTTTTGGTTTATTTGTTAAGAATAAAAATATAATTCAAATAAAAACCTATACCTTTCACCTCCTCTTTTTTCCTTGAGACAATACATGACAAGTAATATATTGATAACTGATAGATAATGACAAACGCATTTTCATTGCTGGTTAAGGTAATTTAGCCAACAACTAACTAACTAGAAGGATATAGTATGAAAAATTTTATACAAAATATTGCTTACAATAACTACACAAAAATAAATTATTGGTTGAAGAATACAGTTTCGTTTTTGTTGAATAATTAATTTTTCTTATAACATAATAGCTTTGACACCTATATCGGTAAAATAAAACGTAGTTAAACGTAGAGCGTAAAGAGTTAAACGTATACGTTATTTTACTTAGCTATCAGTAGTTCCTATGTTTTTAACTGCATAACAGCTTTGTGAGTTGTTATCAACTTCTAACCTGTATAGAAATATACTAAATAGGAAATATAAGATTTAATAGATCAAGTGTACCTATATGTATATTGGCAAAATTTTATATAGCCGCTAAAAAAGTATTATCTACACGATTTATGACTTTTGACTTACTGGAAGAAGACGGTGATTGAGATTTCAATTGCAAGTGGTGTTGGTGTTGCTCCAAGTGTAACATATTTCCTGCACTTCGAACACTAGCACATATAGTCCATTTAAAAAATGTTCGCAAACAGCACCACCACTGAAAAATTAACTTTAAATAACTACCCTGCACGACAGTCAATGACTATTTGAAGTTATACCTATGATCTCAAACTTTAAAGCTTAGCGTTTTCCCTGAATTATAGAGGACTTCACCGGCATGAATGAAACCCTTTTGACTTAGATCTGTATCGCCAACACCATTGGTCGAAATGGTCCCTACCCTTCGAAGGGATGAGTTTGGCCATACCCCTCTTCCGTGGTAGTTAGAACGCTGCGGCCCTTTGTCAAGGATTGTGGTGGGGGTGTATCACTGTCGGTAAGTCTATGACGCGGTTGGAACCTCAATTAGGCGAATTAGTGGATAATACAAATTCTACGAAAAGCAGGTCATTACACCGAAATAATATAGAGTAATGTCAAATTATGAAACAATAATTCAAAGCCATATACTCGTATAGTATTTAGGTATTTGAGTAGATACGCTAAAAGGTTTAACTTTGTCCATTCATCTTTGCAGACTTCTGAGAATATAATCTTTCTTGGTTGTAGTAAATAGAAATTAATAATTTGCAGTTACAATGAAATTAATTTTTATTGTTACAGCAATAATTAGTGTATCCAAAAAGGTATCTAAGCAGACAAATGTGACAGGTATTACTTGTACAAGTTAGAGATACTTATTAATACAAGTTAATACAGGTAAATTTCTTTTATAAACTAGATTGGTATGTTTTCATGTCTTGTTGTTATTTTCACATGTTTTTATTTTTTCAGTATTCTAATTTAAATAAATTGAAAAATATTTTAAATATTTACCGTAATTTATTGAAATTGAAATAATTTTATATACCTACTAAATATAAAAATACGTAAGGTATGTTCATTCGCATTATATCTTCTAACCTATGCATGTTCGCGTTTGATAATAAAGCATATAATTACGTATGTATGTATATCATATATATGTATACCTATATATGATATACATGATATGACATGCAGTCGCGGCTCGTGGGTATTTTCAGAGCGTAGTCACACAAAAATAAATTAAAAACCCAGAAAACAACTCCGCAGATATGAAATAAAGTAAATTTGCAGTGCGTCAAGAAATTAAAATATAAGTAGGTACGTTATATTTGGACATTTTTTGGAAATTTAAGCATTGTGTCTATCAGAACTATCAGATCTACAAATGTCGTTCTGTGCTTAAATGAAAGCTAATTACATTCGCTACAACATCTTCCCCTATGACTTTACCCGTAAAAGTTTTCGAAAGTTTGACAAATCTTAAAATTTCACTTCTTTGGAAAAATTCAAATTGTAGCAAACTTAGGTACCTATACTTTGAAAACGCAATAACATGTTTTATGAACAACGGCATAGTTTAGAAGATACAGTGAAAAAACCGAAAAAAGTGCACAAATTTCGCGGGTTCTCGAGTGCTACGAAGTTAGCACAGGACTTTCGAAGCTGTGTAAACTTGGATTTACTCTACAGGTAGTGGTCCCCTTGGTTTGCGGTTCTGGCGATTTCTACTGTACTATTTGAATGGCCTATAACCGTACTATTGAAAAATAGAGCCGACAATAATTCATAATAAACCTTCTAGAATACCTCAACGAAAAAAAAAATAATGGACACTTGCTACCATTATCTTCCGTCCTACTCATAGTATCCCAGGAAAAACACGCAACAGATGCAAGTTGAAAACGAATGCTGTGCATGATGGTGTAAAATCAGAAATTCGTAATATTGTGTATATTATGAAAAAAGAGGAAAAAAAGTACAAAAAAAACAGTCAGTGAAATAGTGAAGCAAAAGGCTATCTAGGATGTTTCCGATACGAGTTGTGGATTCTGTGGTGTATTTTAAAGAATATTGACTTTTATTTTACAGAGGAAAACAACAGACATTTCCTTTGTGAGCAACATCGCGAGTAAGAAAATATTATAAGCGGATATCCGACGCAATTTGTGTATCTTGACGAAACATGGATTTTTTCGAAAGTAGGATTTAAAAGAACGTGGCATGATAAGAGTATAAGGGTGAATTTCCCAAAACAGGAGAAAAGCTGTCATCAAAGGATAGCAACTAGCAAAGTAAAAAATACTAATATTGCAAACCTGTAAATGGTTAAATATAATGCATATTATTAAATATAATTACTTTTAATAACTTTACAGCTGTTATAGAAATTATTTTATGGCCCAAAGTTCAAATTTGTCAATGGGGTGACGCGTCGCCGCACAGAGAACTAATCTTTTTCGTGTGTTTTTTTCATACTGTTAATATCTATTGAAGCTTTGATTTTTTTTCTAATGTGAATAAACACTCTGTAAATTAATAAACATAAAATGCCTTTCAATATTTACATTTTTAATTCTTTCCGAGCATATGGAAACATGTCACTAAATAAACAGTCAATGGGGTGACGCATCATTCCCCTGCTTCGTAGTAGGCAACCGTTAACACGATCCCTAGTATTTGCATGTTAGCAAGTGTGTGTGGACCATACCGGTGTGATTTTGCAGGTAAGTTTTGAAGTTATTTTACCATAAAAGTGCTGTAGAGTATTAAAATTTGTTTCATAATAATATCAACCTGAAATAGTCAGTGGGTTGACCAGTTGAAATCATTATCGTCTCTAATAGCTGCTTAATTGGAATTATTTGTTAAGATCCGCATACGGTATTCTCGAACCTAACCTAAAAATTAGATCGAAACATTAGAATGCGCGCAGATACCAGCAGTTTATAACGTATTTTGTCAATTGGACGACGGTCAATGGAGTGACGTCGCCCTTTTGACACCATGTCGTCCCATTGACCTAATGTCATCCTATTGACTAAATATTTAAATTTTGAGGTTACCAAGTATGTTATTTAAAGCAGTTATCTAGTTTAATTACAGTTTATGAAGTGTAAGACGTTTTATACATTGTCCCTTGTTTTATAGAATAATAATCGTGCAAAATGGAGGAAAACACAAAAATAAAGACGTTAATCGAGAAATTAAAAATTGATAGACAAAAAGCATATGAAAGAAATATTTTTAATAAAAGAAATGAAAAAGAGGAAAGACTCAAATTAAAACGTTTAAAAAAAGAAGAAATTGTAAAACAACAGCTATCTAAAGAATCTGAATCTGAACGCTTACAGACTGACAAAATGCAAATGAATGGTAACGAATTTATTAAAGACAACAATGAATTAATATGTGATGAAGACTTGGACGATAACATTATAACCAAACGAAAACTTAGTACAAATGAAAACAATGACTGTGATAATGGAACCAAAAGTAATAACTTAAATAACCTAAGTAATGTAAAAGTAATAAGTAATAAACAAAAACGTAAAAAAAACAGGGTTTCGGACGAAAAGAAGCAAACAACGGCATATAAAGCACACAGAAAAAAAGCAAATGAAAGAAACAGGAAGTATTTGTCAAATATGACCGAAGAGCAAAAAGAAGAGAGAAAGAGGAAAAAAAGAGAAACATATCGAAAGAAGAAAGAAGCAAAAGAAATTAAACTAATTGCAGATTTAACACCAAGACAACAGAGAGAGCGAAGAAAGTATTGGAGAAAAGCAACAGCCAAGTCTCGTGACAAAAAAAACTAACTAAACGCATCTTAGCCAATACTCCCCCAGACTCAGATACGGAAGACCAAACGTTAAGGCAAGGTACCCCATCATCTCAGAAAGAGAGAAGGAATAAAATACGTGCTAGGAATCGTGTTTTAATGAGAAAAGAGTTAGAGAAAAAAGACTTAAAAATTTTGGAGCTTAAGAGAAAATTGAACACCTTGCGCAAAGCGCAGCAACGTCGTAAAAAAACTAAAATTGTTGGTTCACCTTCCCCAAACACCAAAGTTGCAACAATGACCCGGGACTGCAATATCCCTAGTAACATTAAGAAGGAACTTATTTTTGGAGAAGTGTTAAAATCACAGCTTAAAACAAATGCTGCTGAGTTTCCGGTGGGTTCTAAAGAACAGCAGGTGTTTAATAAATGTGTTAGTGGACATTTATTTAAGAAAAACAAAGTTCAGTATATGGCAGATGACATAATTTCCCAAAAACAGAATAAAAAATTTTGTGAGGAGAAAGAACTTTTTAAATATGAACGGAAGAAGAAAACCACCATTATGACCGAATCAGTAATAGAAATCAGAAAGAAATAATAGCATATTTCGAAAACGATAAAGTATCGCGAATGTGTCCGGGAAAAAAAGATGTAGTAAGAAAAAACGAGCAGAAAAAACAAAAAAGACTGTTGCTAAATGATATAAAAGATATACATAGAAACTTTGTTCAAGAAAAAGCGATAAATATATCATACTCTAGTTTCTGGAGGTACAAACCTTTCTGGGTTGTACCACCAATGGCCCTAGATAGAAATACATGTTTATGTGTAAAGCACTCAAACATGGAACTATTGGGGGCAAAATTAAAAAATCTTGGCATATCCAAATTTGGGGATCCAGAAGACTTGCTAGATGAATTGTGCTGTGACATAAACAATGTTCAGTGCGCACTAAATATATGTGACAAATGTTCAGAAAAAAATATTGATGTGTCTGCTTCTGTTGAAGATGATCAAAAAGAAATTGAATATAACAAATGGGTTACACAAACCGAAGATAAAATTATTAGAGGAACGCCGAAAAAAATTAAAATAACTAAAAAAATAACTGTCAAGTCCTCTCGGTCACAATTAATTAAAGTATTTAATGATGAATTACCAACATTCAAAAAGCACGTGTTTTATGCGAATCACCAGATGAATACAATGCAGGAAAAAAGACTGAATTTGACATCCAATGAGCTTTTCCTGCAAATAGATTTTTCCGAGAACTATGTTGCTAAAAGTTATGAAGAAATTCAATCCATGCATTTTGGCGCATCTAAACGTCAGATATCACTTCATACTGGTGTAGCTTATTAATTAAAAGAAAATAACATTTTCCATTTGTCATTTAGTACAGTATCAGATAATCTCGAACATGGTGCTCATGCCATCTGGGCACATTTAAATCCGATCTTAAAAATGATTATTAATGATGATTCTGGACTAGACACCGTACATTTTTTCTCAGACGGACCCACCTCTCAATATCGCAATCGCTTTAATTTGTACCTCCTACTGCAGCAAATGAATAAATATTTTCCAACAATTAAATTTATCTCGTGGAACTTTAGCGAAAGTGGTCATGGGAAAGGTGCCATGGACGGTGTAGGAGGATCTCTTAAAAGAAATGCAGATCGATTTGTTAGACAGGGAAATGACATTACCTCAGCTAAAGAATTTGTTACCGTTTTTAATGATATTAAAGATAGCAAAACCAAAGTGGTTTTAATTGAGGACCACAAAATTGATGAGTTGAAAAAAGAATTACCCAAAAAAATTCCGTCTGTACCAAATATTATGAATGTTCATCAAGTGACTTATTGTAAGGATTTGCCAATGTCAAGAATTTTTCTGAGAAATTTGAGTTGCTTTGAATGTCCATTTGATTCTATTTGTCAACATTTTCCAGCAAATAAAACCTTCGTTGATTTCGTGCTTTTGGGACAAGGTATCCTTTTTCAATAAACATATTTAATGCATGTTTCTTTTGTTACTATATTGTAATGTTGTTACTGGTACGGCCTTAAACTTTTGTGGTTAAATATTTCTTAACTTTAATAATCAGATGTTGATGAAAGTATTTTAGACCAAAACGTTTCCTTAACAGGCGACGAAGATGAAATCGATGGTGACTTATTAGTAACGGTAAATCAAGAAGAAACTGGGGAAAAATTGGGAAGAAGTATCCTTTTTTCGTTACTGTTTTCTAGCAAATTGTTAAGTTAAATGATTGGCACTTGCCACAATATACTCAAATATTGCTGTCATGTACTATCTTAAAATTCAACAGTATTTCTTTAACTTATAATAATTAGATGATGATGAAAATATCCTAGAGCATGATGATCACAGAACAGAAAACGAAGGTGAAAGCTATGCTGGGTTGGAGCTAGAACTGACAAATGATGAAGTGTCTGGCCAACATTCTTCAACAATGAGTGAAATTAAAAGTCATGATTCAAATCTTCCAGATGGTGAAAGTTCTGAGGATTTTATCGATATAAAAACAGAAGATTGGGTGGCTGTTATGTACGAAGACAATTGGTACCCAGGCATGTTGAGAAAATGGTAGTAGGTAATGTTGTGCTATAGTTAATCAAGTTGACACTGATATAAGACGAATGTCAAGAATATTTCAGGTTTGGTTTTTTTTTAGGTGTCGTCAAACAAGTCAACAAGCAGAACATCACAGTTAATTTTCTAGCACGGAAAGATTCCAATCTTTTCTTTTGGCCACGTAGGACTGACATGCAAGTTTTAAAATCCTCAGACATTCTCTTCAAGATTAAATACCCTACTCCTGTCGCTGGCACAAGCTCAAACCAAAGCAAATTCTTTACAATCTATGACTATGAGACAATAGAAAAATTAGGAAATGCAGCCGTTTTTTAATAATTTGTATTTGCTCAGATGTCAATTAGGTGACACTTTTTCCGTTTTCATATTATTTGTTGTGTTTATAATATTTTCATAGACGTTTTTTAAACATATAACAAAGGCCTAGTGAATTTCTTGCAAAAACATTTTGCAACATGTTTCAA
The DNA here is from genome assembly GCA_964058915.1 of Tetropium fuscum. Taxonomy (NCBI): domain Eukaryota; kingdom Metazoa; phylum Arthropoda; class Insecta; order Coleoptera; family Cerambycidae; genus Tetropium; species Tetropium fuscum. The sequence goes on from CAXKVY010002323.1 coordinate 10,951, forward strand.
CTGATCCTTAAATCATATATCAACAGTGTCTCTCGATTGACAATAATCAACTGGATGACATAATGTCATTTGGGTGACACTTATGACATCAGGGTGACGTATTATAAAATAACGTAAAACAAAATCTGCCCAGATTTTCTGATCGTGTTTGATACAGACGCCTAGCAATTTGTTACCTTTTTATAAAAATGTTAGAGATATCGTATTATTAAGCTTATGCGTGAAACTACAGTAACTATTTGTCGTGAAAATATGATTTTTAACGGATTTTATTTAAATTTATATTTATTACTAATATCAAAATAATTCCGCGAAATTTCTTTTAATTTTTTATTAGCTACATTAAATATGCTTCTAATTTTATAATTATTTCTGTGTTTAGGAAGAACGATTTTGCATATAGTCTATTTACAAAAATGTCACCCAATTGACATTTTATAGGTAATATTTGGATGAACTTGTTTCTGCTCTAGCTTTACATTTATGCGTTCGACTGATATCTACATTCAGTGAAACATTTCAATACCATCAAATTGCGCTCTTTTTATTCTGATTCTTCTTTCATAAAAAATAGGGATTCGCAAAATTTTCATCTACATCGAAATCTAAACATATAGGAGGCAGAAATAAAAATAATACTATTGTAGTTGATTGTAGTACTTGGTGTTGACCGTGTCGACGATAGAATAAAATGAATCATCGATGAAAACGAAAAACGTCGATGTTAACCGATAATATCGAAAAAATAAATTCGATGTGTAAATATCGAAGCCCTAAAAACTGTTGAGAACTACTGTATAGCACTTTAATTTGATCAGTACGATTGTAATGACGTACACGCTAAGATAGCTGAAAAAGACCATACCTACTTATGAACTTTATACCTCTGTATCTATAAGTTTGTAACATCGAAATATGAGACATAAAAACCCGAGCAAAAAACCCTCATTATATCGATCTCTTCACACCTGCTATAGCATTTTTAACAGCGTTGTCAAGTATAACCGATTTCCAGGAATTTAAGGAAACAGAAATGATTTTAGATACCTACATCGCCCATCACATTATGGTATTATCATGTAGTATAACAAAATATTGATCACACTATATACCTTCCGTCATATCATAAAACCATTGGATGGTGAATGTGATGCAGAATAAGAATGTTTCCCATTCAAATATTACGGATCCATTTTACACGTTCCTCGGCCGTATCACATAGGCATCATTGGCATTCATTTGGATGCCTACATTGCCTAATACCATCGAACGTCTTGTGGTAAAGTGGGGTCAACAATAATTGTTGAAATAGGAGTAATACAGTTATTCTTTAATTTAGTTTAATATTTTGTGTTAAAATTGATTAGTTATTAGTATTATATCAAAACATAACAACTTGTAGAATGAGAGCGCCTTTATAGTGACGATTTTAGCCTGCTGTAAGAAAAGTTATTCTGCCCCGATCTCCCATTGCGGCAATTGTGGGTATCCCTTGAAATTTTTTATGTCTCATATTTCGTTATTACGAACAGTATTATGGACTTCAACATGCGTAACTGTTACGCAACCTACACACGTCTGTGAGCAAATGGTGTCACATAAAGTTTACTTACAGAGTGCTTTGCGCGTGTTTGAGGGTTATTTTGTGTATTGCGTATTTTTTTACTTTTTTTATTACATTTTTTTGATTCAATATTGTTTACCCCAGTGTGCATCCTGGATTAAAAAAAACCTTGATTTAAATTTTTCATGTATCCCCAAAGATATAATGTATTGTTTTTTCATCGCAAACAAAAATGGCAAGAAGGGACTTATTGATAGACATAAGGCTTGATTTTTGAAACAAACGATAGGAAAGCCTATTAGTCAATTTATGAGAGTTTTAATGTAAGTCAATGATGACTTTTATGTAAGTTTTTAATTTAGCTATTGTTTTCTGCGTTAAGTAACTATTGCTTCCAAATTAGCAATTACAAGGATTTTCTGATTTTCTTCGTTTACTGAACTAATTTTGTTATTTTGAAAAACTGTGAAAATAAAAGGAGGAAAATTTTTACATTAAATACCGGAATCTTTGAATCTCCTATAGAATGTTGCACGTTTATAATTTATAATTATTTAGTTTCTTTTCAATTCCATTTTCTGAACCTCGCCACTGCTATCGAGGCGTTCACAACACGTTTCTTCATATTTTTAATAACTAGTCTAAATATGGCCACAACTTAGTGGAGATCACAAGACAATATATTTTTTCATTTTACATATTGTGGGTGAAAATTTTAGAGTAAGTATATTATCGCATTTCTCATTTTATATAATCAAGCCTCATCGTTTAGGTACACAAACCTAAGTTGAATGTACCTATACCTATTAACATTTCACAGTTAACATAAATTTTCGTAACAGATAATAATGTTTTAATCATATAATTAGTTGCTTAGTAAGGCAGGCAACGAAGGAAAAATAGCGAAAATAATTCACATACAAGCCAATTTCTGTACAGCTATAGAGGAAGGTGTCCTTAACAACATACTAAAAGTACTGATGGGTGGGAGTAGTGCTAAGGGGAGGGGGAGCTCTAAAGGTCCCTTTTTCAGTTTTCTGTTAATAACTCGAAAAACAGATACAGCAACAGACTACGAAAAACAGATACAGCAACATCATCTTCTTATATGTTCCACTGCTGTAATCTTGACCCCCGCAATTCTTCTTTACTTTTTGGAAGTTCAAGATCTCTCACAATGTCATTTAATTCTGCTTGGATTATTTTATGTGGTTGACGATAGGATGTACTCGGTGTGAAATCACGTGATCTTTTGATATTGATGGAATAAAATGTTCGTCTTGCCAAATCACAGTATCCATGACATCTGATTCGTAAGGTTTTGTTTCCAGAGTTTCTGGAACTGGGAGTCCATCTTCTTTTTAAATTTTTTAAAAACTTTTCCATTTCCCCCTTTCAAATCTACTTAAGTATTGATCCTAGCGAAAATGTTGAAAAGACCTTTTTGGTAGAGAAATTTATGTAGATTAACTAAGTATATGAGCATTGTTTCGTTACAGGCAACAGGCAGTAGTTTTCGAAATATTAACAAAAAACTGAAAAAAGGGACCTATAGCTCCCCTTCCCTTAGCTCCTCTCCCATCGATCAGTATTTTTAGTATGTTGTTAATGACATCTTCCCCTATAGCTATGCTAAAAATTAGCTTCTAAATGAATTTTTTCGCCTTTTTTGGTCTTCATTGCCTGGGCTATAGGTGTTACTAATAAGTTGTCTGCCTATAAGACAACTTATTAGTTTGAAAACACAGATAGATATCAATTTGTAATATTATTTCGAATTTTAATGATATTAGAGCGTGACAAAATACAGATCTAAATATCTCTCTCCAAAAGATAATAATCTACCATAATAATATTTGTAATACAAAAATAGATTTGGATTATATACAATTGTTATTGTATGAATGTATTTTAATGAATGAATTTTATCAATTTTGCGTCGTTTAGGTATATAAAACCTTAGATATGGTGTATAAAGGATCAATGTTTAAGTTATCTTGACTTAATATTTTTTAATAAATATGATACTTTGTAAAAATCGTCGCCTTCCACAGAGTGTCGTAAGTAACATTTTATAAATTTTACGATAGAGGGAAAACGAAATGAGTGTAATATTTTCCGGAATATCGAATATCGAAAAATTATAAAGTGATTTTCTAATTTTAATACACGGAAAAGTATATTTTTCAAGTAGACTAATTTCTTGTGAGAGTTCTTGAAAGAGTCTTTATTTTTCCAGATTTTTTAAAAGGTTATCGCTTACATCCGTTTATGTGATTTTTTTCTTGCGACTTCCTACAGATAGGACAGTCGGCAATAAAGCACTTGAATAAATAATGTGACATTTTTTTAACTGAACAGCATTACTATCAAACAGAGAACTTAAAATCATAAGACACACTAAGTAAAGCAAAACAAGGTTCCAGTTTTACAAAAAATATAAACCAATTTTCGTGAGACAAATTAATTGTAGTAAAAATTTTTGAATTCTGGAAGCCTTATAACAGAAGTACCTCTTTACACAGCGAAGAAGATCATCGAATTTTTTCTTTGATATATTCGTGTTTAAATTAATAATATTAATATTTGCTACTTTATTCTCCAAGCGCTTTAATTCGATAGTCACACCTTGAGTCAAGGTAAAAAAAATTGAAAAGTATTTTCGTTTCTTTGCAATTTGCTACAAGTATATAGACGATTAATCTAATCGCAATCTTATAAAATTAATTAATAACGCATTACACGTGTCAACATAGTAACAATAATTGTTGCTTTTGGAAATGAAGTAGTGAAGTATCGAGACACAAACAGAAAACAAACATGAATAAGAACTCAACTTCAGTTTCGAATGAATTTGTAGATTAACTATATTTTCATCTTGTAACAGATATGGAAAACTGCGTGGTAGTAAGTAATTTTGTGTTCATTGTTAGGTATAATCGCATGAAAACAAATGAATTGTAAATAATTTCGGTATCACTTATCACACCATTTATAGGAATTCTGAAAGACATTTGACATCTTATGTTACGGACGTAAAGTAAGGAGTCCTTACTTTATGTCCGACGTGTCCTTACTAAGGACACGTCGTCCTTACTAAGGACACGTCGGCGTCGGTAACATAAAGTCATGCTTCTGGGGCCCGAACGCCTATTTCATACTCTAACATACGAATATGCATCCGAATATAGAACTCCAGATATCTTGTGCTGAATACCTAATACTCGAAGACTTTAAACACAACTAGATATTTCTGAGGCCCAATATTATTTATCTAAGGAACGCATAGTAGACATTCTTTAGTTGTGGGATTATAGAGTGAAATTAAAATTAGGGCAGTGGCGGCTTTAGAGGGGGGCGCACCCCCCAAAGAAAATGGCAGATTCCAGATTACTACTATTATGTACATTGATATGAAAATATATTGGGATACTATATATGCTTTTTGTAGTTATTATTTATTTTTTTGTCCAGTATTTTCCGAAATATATAAAACCTATGAACAGTTTTATATGTTTGACTATCCATATAGTTCTTATTGCATTATTCATATCCACCATGCGCTGCCCATCGTTTTATATCCTGTGCTATTCGATTGCATCACTGACCCACCGCGGAGCGTCACCCTCGACTACATTACCACTGTTATGCATTATGCACTATCCTCAGCGTTTGTTCCTTATTTATTGTTAAATATTACTTTTTATATTGTCACTTATTTAATGGATCTAAATATGCTATAGGTACCTACTTACATTCTGTCGGTGTTTGAATTTTACTCGGAATTTTTATTTTTTTTACTTGTAATATTTAGAAAAATATAAAAAAACATTTTATTTTATTTCAATTAACTTATTCGTTTTTTTTATTTAAAAAAGTATGGAGTTCCAAAACTTTTTCTTGTGCCAGAAAAACGTGTGACCTTGACAAATTTTCAAATTTTCGTCTGCGGCGCTATTAAGGTCTCACGAGGCAGATCTAATATCCTGATAATAATGCTCGGATTCCGCCCCATAATGAAATCCTGGCTACGTCACTGTATAATTACCTACACAAAGAAACCTCCCACTCTTAAATTTTTCAAATGTGGCACCCTACTTGCCCCCCCCACCCCCCTTTGACTAAATCCTAAAGCCGCCATTGAATTAGGGGCGACTTTTATTTAAAAAAAGCACCTCGTCTCATTGGCATATATCACCTATTATTGTAGAGTGAAAACTGCACATAAAATATATTTATCTTTGCATAATTGAAATTTGGATTCTTCTTTTCGTTTTCTTATTTTGACTTTCTCGTAGTGTTTTTCATGTATCTCTTGTAATTTTCCCTTTATTTCATCCACTCCTTGCATATACGTTAGACACAAAGAACACACATATCCTTTTTTGAGGGAAAAAACGGAAGATTTTTATCCGGTATGTGAAAAAGCTGGACCTTGATAGATAAATCATGATGAAGATACATTCTAGAACTGGAAGATCTATACCATAGTGTGAATCAACCTTAGAAAACCTATCAATATTTTCCGAAATGTTCTCTTATATGTAACATTCTTTTATTATCGCTTCATTTCTATGCCTTCCGCCTCGTTTATGTTTTTTTTCGTATTTCCGATTCACTAAGTTTACCTAATGCAGTTCTACAACTCCGGTCTGATATTATATCCAGGTTTTAAGTACATGGATAGTAGTAGTTAGAGTAATAGTTTTCTGCAAACAATCTTCTTTTCCCCTTAAATTGCATATATAGTAGCGTAAACTGCAACTTCTCCGAGTCTGCACCTTCCTATTAGTTTTCCCGGCTGTATCCATTTTTTTATTTAAGTTTTATTTAACTTGCTAGGTATGTATACATGTATGTATGTATGTACTCTTTACATCTTTAAAGTTGGCGGTTACGTCACTAAACTAAATTATTCTTAATCTACACCAAGGGGACCGTATTCTCCCCGCGGACCCCATACATTTCCCCGTTCGCCCTACGAAGGTGGGTACGCACATGAGCACGAATGCGAATGAGGCAACCCGAGTAGCAGTCCGAACGGGAATATCCACACCCCGCCCAATGCTATCTGGTGTACCACAAGGCTCGGCACTTGGACCAATACTTTTCAATATTTACACCCACGATTTCCCAAGCCCAACAGACCACAGGACCACTGTTGCACTATACGCGGACGATATTGCTACCCTAGCTAAGACAACGAGCCTACAAAGACTAATGCAACAGCAGACTAACCAAATAGTAACATGGGGGCTAAACGTTAACGAGACAAAGATGCAAGTCGTCATCTTCACGCGGAAAAAAGATCTGCCAAATGCAAAAATTATCATAAATAACATAAATATTAAAAACATAACGGTATTGAAATATCTGGGGGTATATATGGATAGACAATTTAGATTAACAAAACAGGTAAATGAGACAGTTAGAAAAGCTAAATATAGACAATTTACACTAAGTTCAATAATGCGAAACTCAAATACAGAAATAGCTATTATGTTGTACAAAGCGTATATAAGACCCGTACTAACATACGCATCACCCATATGGTATCCGTGGGCCCATATGGTATCCAAAAGAAATCACAAGTATGCCAAAATAAAGCATTAAGAACCGCCACAAACACAAAACTAGAATCACACACAAAAATAACAACATTACACTTACACCAACACACAGGCATGCACACAGTAGAATCACACATAGAAAACAATATCATACCATCATTTATCAAAAGGCTTAACCTACATACAAACGCAACTATACACGCAGCACTAATCCCCAAATTTAGATACCCTCCCAAGTTCCCATCCCTTAACTATGTATATACCCCTGAGCATCCAAACCCTTAACCAACAAATATGTTTGAAAAAATTGAAAAAAAATTGAAAAACAAAATAAAACAGAAAATAGAAAAGAACAAAAAACAGAAAATGCACAAAATATAGAAAATGCAAAACAAAGTCGTATGAAAAACAGCATGAAAATAAAACATGAAAAATAAAACACTAACCAAAAGAGGCATTAGAGACAGAAAAAATAATAATACAATAACACCTATAAAAGACCCACAAACAACTAAACACACTAACAAAAACATTGTAACCAACGCTTTTTAGCCTTATCTGCTTATGTAAAAATATTAACAAACTAACACAGTAGAAAACTAAACTACCCGCAAAATCCACCCACACCCAAAACCATAAGTTCGACACAGAAAACCAAATAAACAGACAGCCCAAGAGCACGCAGAAATGAAAACAATTAAAAAACGGCTAAAGTATTTTAAATTAAAATAGGTGCCAATGCATAGCATAAATCACGATGATAGAGAGGCAACCCGAGGACGCATGAGCATACGTATGTGTACGTCTGAACGAGGCGTGCTAATTTGTTTGAATCCACATGCATTCGGCCTCGACCCGATCCGTTTCTTGGCGGTACATCAAAGTGAGGCCGTACTCGGTGCGTGCACAGTCTGGACGGAAACAAAAAAATTCACGGCAAGGCGGTCTAGTCTGTAGCAGTGCATGGAAAAGATTGCATGTGTAATTTTATTGTATCTGGGTAAAATTTTTGAAAAACCCGCTTGTTTTATCGGCCAGGAGATCATTTAATAAACCTGTGCTATTTTGATTGAATTGTCCTCTTCTGTCAAAATATAATTGTGAAGACTATCGTTTTGGTTTTTTCTTTTTTTTTCTTCATTACACTGCTCAAAATTATAAAATACGCAGCGCGTTCACCATCAGAATCTGAATCGGCCATATTTTTAAAAGCGACTGACAAAACGAGAATGCTCGCCACATTCTATGGATCGATGCCGTATAACGCCTCGTGCGTCCACTATTCAGGAACCCGATCTTCCCGTATCTGAGGCAAATGATTCGTCCTCGGGTTGCCTCATTTGCGCTTGTGCTCATATGCGTACCCACTTCTTACACCGCGGACATGCCGAGGACGAACAACACCACCATGGCCTTCTACGCAGACGACACCGCCATCCTCTCCAGATCGTGGCAAGAGAGGCAGACCACCCGTTACCCGCAGGAAGCTGCTTCGCTTCTCGAAGTATGGTGCAACCGATGGAAGGTGGAAATCGACCCGGAGAAGAGCCAAGTAGTGCTGTCCTGAGGGTTCTCAAGCAGAGGACAACAGGACACGTCGTCATGAACAGCGTCAACATCCAGTGGGAGAACAACGTAAAGTACCTTGGCGGACCCTGGGTCGAGCCCTGACGTGGAAGGACCATATAGATGCCACTACGAAAAAGGCAAAGTTCAGCCGAGCGCTGCTGTATCCCTTGTTAGCCAGCGACAACAGGCTGAGCCTGAAGAATAAGACGACCCTCATAAAGACACCCGCATAAAGACGTCCTAAGCCTACAGCAAACCTACGCATCCACCGAATGGGTATATGCAGCGAAGACGCACCTCAAGAGGATCCAAGCAGTGGAAAACATAGCACTTCGGACTGCAGTAGGCGCCCCATGGTATGTCACCAACGAGGTCATTCGTAGGGACCTGAAGTACAAGACGGCCACGGAGATGATCGAGGACCACGCCAAGAAGCTCTACGTCATAGCAGAGGACCACGGGAACCCGATGATCCGGCTGGCTACGGACTATGACCCAGAGGAAGCCGGACCTCACAAGCGGCCAAAGATCAACATCCTGGAAAACGGGTAAGTATAAGATAATCACGATCTTATGTTTCAGCACGACTGATGCGAGAAGAAGCAGACGACATCGAAGAAAAGAACAGGACCAAAAAAAACTGATCGAGAAGACAGTAAAACAGCCCAATCCAGTGGACGGCGAGGCCGACTGCCTTGCCAAACCACACACCCTTACCTTACCTGACGGAGCCAGCGAGTTGATAGTTGATCATCTCGCGAGCTCCGTCATCCTGAGCTACAATGCTCTTACTTGGAAGTAAGACCAACTTGAATGCCGCAAAGGGCTCTGCAAGACCGGCGAGAAAACCCCCCATTGCTTAAACCACGCTCAGTCTTCTGTCTCGAGTCTTCGTGATTTTATCATTCAAATTGTAGGTTATGTATTATGTTTACGTTTCCCATCGGGGAACGAGTAAAGTTTGTATACATCCGGACAAGTTGTTTCAACACACATTATGGTTTATAACTATGACGTAACCATCAACTAAAAATGTAAAGAGTATGTATGTATGTTTGTTCCGGTCAAATCCCGTAACTGAATTTTAAAGCAATAATGCTCAACTGATTAAACTGAAATTTTGCATACTCATTTAGTTTGGATGATAATGCATGGTTAGCTAAGTGACGTCATTCTAAAACCAATATGGCGGGCCGCTCACTATGGCGGACTAGTTAATTTTTATGCGCACGTCCATGATATGGGTATCAAATGAAAGGGTTTGCTGAATAATACGAAAATAACATGACGTCACTCCAATATGACGGGCTCACAAAGATGGTGGACTATGATTTACAAATGAAATTTTGTTAGATACGCCATTCGTTTGGTCTGCTATGGCGTAGGAGTTTTTGCCAATGCAATTAAATACGGTACTTTGTGGGAACGTGTGGCAAATCAAGTAAGCTTGGCGGTGACGTGACTAAGTTTTTGAATTTTTGTTAGTACCGAGACTGTGTGGAAGGTGGCGAAATGTTTGCGTTTCAAACTGCAGGTATGCAATGTGATGCTATTAGTTTTGAATAAAAATAATTTTTGATATCTAGTTGAACTAGACACGTGAATTTCGGGCATTACAATTTTCTACTCATCTGCTCAAGATGTTCATGTGACTTTTAGAATGGATATATAAATATACGTCCCTTGGGAGTTAGGAGGACTTTATCAGGTATTTTATAATAAATTTTACCTCCATCGTATCTTAAACAGATGCCAACCCGTTACCGATACTACTATCCATTCAGTACGTTTATATAGCCATGGGATAAATGCATGAAAATCGAGATAATCACCCTGTATATAATATTCGTAATATTACACTTAAGATTCCATAATGTTCTTCCTCTAAATAAATCCAACACTAATTTTCCTTGATAATAAATAATTTTCTAAAGGTGCTAAACATTTCCCTTCGATTCTAAAGTATAGGAGGTATGTGCAAAATTTTAAACCGATAACATGTTTCAAAATCCGCTAAAGTCGTCGAAATTAAAATGGATTATATTGGAATTGTAATTATTTTAAGATGATATTTAAGACATTATTAAGTACCGGAAATTATATCTAAATTGGATAAATAATCTTGAAGTTATTTATTGCCGCTTTTATGTCTAAATAATATTAATCCTCATCCAGTGCATGGTGACACGAAGCGATTCCTTCCAAGTGTATTATAATTGATTTTTGGAGTCAAAGCAACAACTATGTATGAATGTCTGGATGTTATCTTAAAAGATATTCGGGAAAATAGCGAATACAAGGAGCATGTATCTATTCCAATCTACATTAAGAACAACTAGTATTTATGACAAGTAAATAGAAACGAAATTTCTATAATTTAGTATAGTTTTCACTTAGTCTGGTATAAAGTTGGTTTCCAAGCAGGAGAATTTAGGAACATCTATTTTAATTGTATTTCGTAAGACTCGCTTAATTTAATGTTTCTATGTATATGTAGGGATAACACCTGCACATGAGCATAGTAATATTAGCATTGTATTAGATAAGTAGGTATATAGATATTAGAAACAAGACGATGCATATTTAAGAATACTATATATTATTATCATTATCCATGGAGCCATATTATCATAGAGGTCCCAATGAAACATAAGCATGATTACTACTACTTTAGTTACTTACCACTACTTTAGCAATATTCTTATTCGCATTACCTTCTCAAATATAATAGTATTTTATGAAACAAGTGGCCAAAATGGTGCCTTTTACAAGTGGTACTATAAACCACAGGAGTAAAAAAAACACATTTTAGTCTCGAGTTATATAAAAAAAACGAATTTCTCACGAAGAAAGTGAAGTAGTGGCAAGGACGCATCCTCCGCAAAAAGAGCATCATCCATTTGGATCAAATTCAAAAGCCCAATCCAGATATATCCAGCAGGATATGCATAAGTAATGTTGTATTCCGGTTAATTCCGATTCTGTCATGATCGTTTATAAATTATATCAAAATTGCTTTCCGCTTTAGAACACTTGTGGGGGATCGTTGCCCAAGTCAAAGCTGCATTCGATATCTCTGTTTCTGTCTCTCTCCCTCATATCTGTCATATGCTTTATCTCACTTGTGAGACGAAAATGTTATAAAATGTGTCGTGACGCGACCTTGAAAAATCACTCCCATGCGGCTAAAGAATCACTTTGGCATTGGAAAATATTATACCTAATTTGGTAAAATTACGGCAAATTGACAAAGTTACCTTGGCGCAACGACTGGCTGTTTCCACAGAAAACAATAATAAAACAACAAAATATTGAATTAATTAAACGTCGCATCTGACAATTTCTACTTTTTTCAAGCTTTTATTAATTTGCTATCTATGTATGTTTGTTCGAATCCATTACCATGTTCGGGTCATGTTCATGGTCTTGAACAGGTCATGTTCCGGTCATGAACCATGTTCGGGTCCATGATCATATCTAACCTTATTAATCAGATACAGTGTCCAGGACGATTGTCGTCCAATGGGACCATGTCTGATCTGATCAATCATAGATGTAAGCGGACCATGTCTGACGTGATCATTTGTTGACGACCTGATCGGTGGTCTTATAATTATAAGCCTGTATTCTTAACAGGACAATTGATTCATGAGTATATTAGGTAAGCTAGTCTTAAACAATATATCGGTACCCAACTGAGGTCATGTAAATTTACTGCAACTATATATTTTTGTCTAATTATAAGTTTATCAAAAAAAATACTGGTCCAACTTTAAACTAAAATTGTTATGCTTTTACAGACATAGGAGTCCTCCCGTCGAAGTAGCCCTCCATTAAAGGTACGCGAGGGCGTTTTTGGTCAGGAAAGGCCGTGTTAGATATTGCTTGCGATGAATCCGAGCTGTGCCTCCGGAATGTTTTGGTTATAGGCAATATAGGCACGTACGGTGATACCAACATGGTAGGAAGGAAAGCACAAGCGGACGAGAGGATTGGTTATTAATTAACCAAGCGTCTAGTTGAAGAGACGATTTAACCTTTTATTGTATTATCCAATTTACCTATTAGGTATAAATAAATCTGTCAAGTACTAAGTATTATTGAGTATTATCTTTTACACTAGTTCAATGTGTGTTGAAACAACTCGGATGTATACCAAATTTATTCGTTCCCCGATGAGAAACTTAAACATAATACATAATCTACAATTCGAATGCAAGCGAGGGATAACCAGACCTCTCTAGCGGTCAGTTGCTACTACTCATCAGACATTACTAAGTAATGTCTTGTGACAGGCACCGTCCTGCAATGCAGGCACCTAGAGTAGCGACCCTATCCAAAAGTAGGCTAAACTACATACTGAATGGATTTACAGGTAACAACTACTCAGAGCTAATACTCCTTCCTGTATTGAATTACACCTGCAAATCCGATAAGATAGCCATGGTCATTCACCAATACCTGCACCAGGTGTAGACTAGTTTCGAGCTGTTGGCTCTCATCAGTACACCGTAGGTAGAGGAATTAATGAATGACCGAAACTATCAAAATTGACCGCTAGAGGGGTCTGGTTATCCCTCGCTTGCACTCTACTGCTTGGTCTGCTTGACTGTTTTGATAGTTTTGGTCATTCATTAATTCATCTACCTACGGTGTACTGATGAGAGCCAACAGCTTGAAACTAGTCTACACCTGGTGGACGTATTGGTGAATGACCATGCCAATCTTATCGGATTTGCAGGTGTAATTCAATACAGGAAGGAGTATTAGCTCTCTGAGTAGTTGTTACCTGTAAATCCATTTAGTACAATTCGAATGTTAAAATCATGAAGACTAGAGACAGGAGACTGAGCGTGGTTTAAGCAATGGGACGTTTTCCGTCTGAAAAATGGCAGCGGGTGAAGGTGCGGGTGCCCATAAGTGCACTGAAAGTGAAGAAAAAGTGAATTCAGCTGAAAGATAACCGAATTCTGTCAGAGTTCTGAAACGTTGCACGGCTAGCGGGTACGGCGTACGGCGCTAGTCAAAATAAATCGGTCAGTTGACCGATATTATTTTCGTCAGAGTTACGATGTACGAAATCGTGCTCTCTCTTTCTTTCTTTCTCGTAAATCAGAATACCACAACGTTAGTGGGATATATCAACAGTCACATATAATGGACTTCTTTTTGTTGTCTCTCTGGTTTTATTATTTTTTAACGAAGAACACTCGAACAGCGTATGTTGTAGATTAAGAATAATTTAGTGACGCCAACTTAGTGACTTTAGTGACGCCAAGATGTAAAGAGTATGTATTGATATACCTATTATAGGTGGTGAACCGTGAACGCCAATTAATAAGTAAGAAAATTAATATGCCATGGTCCTTAGATAAATAACATTCCCAAAATAAAAAATATTAAAAATAACACATCAATTATTGTATATAGGTACCTAACAATAAATATCTAGTTATATGAATCCTCAAACTTATCCGAATATCTATATACTTTAATGTCCCAATATAGTTTCTAATTGTGGTAAATGCAGAAAATTATCGATATATACCTAAGTAATGTAGGCATCACAACATAATGCAAATATTGTTTTTATATTATCAACTTCAAGTTGCTGGTATTTACAATGCTGCTCGCGTTTTATATTTTTTTTTAGAATTGCAATAACTGTGATAGCAATATACATGACATGACATGGTACATGGTACATGGTACATGACACATGGTACATGGTACATGACACGTACCCCAGATCAAAGAGAGTTAACTTGATTAGTGTTAAATTTCGGTACTTACTCGAATAATAATAATTCCTCATTTCAGTTTCACTTTAGCATCACATTCACAGAAAGAAAATCAACGTATATTCTATTTAAGATAATAAATTGCGAGTCAGAAATCAACTTGACTTCGCAATCTTATCGATGAATAACCGCCAATGATTAATATTGAAATTTTATATTACATTATATAATTTACTGAGAAAGCACATTGATAGCAAAAGATAATAAAATTAAGAAATGGGGCAACGGGATTACCTATTGCAAAATTTATGTCGACTTTCAGCCATTAAACAAACAACAATATTGACTCCCGATAATTGTCACAACAATCATGGGAAAGTGAAATAAACCGTAAAGTAATTTTATGCCGTAAATATAATAAATATACCGTAGAGTAATTTATAATTTTTATTATATATTATGATTCTTATACATATATTATGCTTCTATGTAGGTATACATACGTACCTAGTTACTACATGGATGTATACGTGGTACAGTAGATATATGCTAAAAATAGGTGATACGTGGAACTAATTCCCGCAAAGAGGGGGATTGAATTTTTTAGTTAGTTGTTGGTATATTTTTGACATACTAAAAGTCTAGAAAAATGTGAGTGTGCAAATGTATTCTAATTTTACGCAAAATCATCCTTTTTTATATATTTTTATTAATTGCGTTTCATTTTCAATATCAAAATAATTAAATTATTTTAACAAAGTTAACTGACTCTCGCTAAGTTTAGTACCCAATAATGATGGGTAGGTACTTTAAATCCATTTTGGAAGAGAGACGGCCGAAGTTCATGCAAGATAAACATCAACATGAACCAAGTGTGACTTATATTCATCTTCG
This sequence comes from Tetropium fuscum, assembly GCA_964058915.1. Taxonomy (NCBI): domain Eukaryota; kingdom Metazoa; phylum Arthropoda; class Insecta; order Coleoptera; family Cerambycidae; genus Tetropium; species Tetropium fuscum. Next base: position 26,289 of record CAXKVY010002323.1, read on the forward strand.
ATATCCAGGACCTGGAGCAATTTATCCTGAATTCATAAAGTTTGCATTGCGATTTAATTATAAAAACAAATAATTTTAAAATAAAATAAAATAACTCGCAGGACTCTGGAAGAAGAATAACTACACGAATTAGCGTGCACTAAACGCGAATAGACGAACTAGCATGCACAAGCGCGAATTCTGTTGAAGCTACGAATCGTATCTATTAATACGCGGCGTTTGGTATTCGCCAACTTACCGCCTCCAAGAGCGAATCACTGCGATTACACGATTCACGTTTTTTACGAATCGATTTTGAACGAACAAGCCCCTACACACTATTTACAAATTGCCCGCGAATCACGCATCACCAATTGCGAATACACGCATAGTATGTAGCGAGCTAGACATTTGAAAAAAATGGAAAAAAATAAAAAATGCGAATTTCGTAATGAAATGATTTGGTGCTGAGGCACAAAATTAGATTCTCAACAACTTTCTCTAATAACTTTTTTCGATATCTTCAACGCGAAGCAAAATATCGGGAATGCGCCCGGCCCCCTTTGGATGGCTGCCGTTGTCCCAGTTTATTACTTAAATTTAAGTTGGTGGACTCAAAATGTATGTCTTATATAGGATTACAATTGTGCGAAATATCACATCTTGATTCCAAAAAATAACGAAAATAAATGGGTGTCATCCTTTTATATGAGACACACTGTGTGTATATATATATATATATATGTGTGTATATATATATATATGTGTGTATATATATATATATGTGTGTATATATATATATATATATGTGTGTATATATATATATGTGTGTATATATATATATATATGTGTGTATATATATATATATATATATATATATATATATATATATATATATATATATATATATATATATATATATATATATATATATATATATATATATATATATATATTGTAAGTCATAATTAGGTATATCATTTAAATTAATATGGACCTTAAAAACCACCTCCTCTTCTGAGCTCAAGAACACAATTATTATACCCTCCAAATCAACCATTGTCCTGTATTCTCAGTTATAACAGCATAATATTAAAATACGCATATGGAATGCAGATATTAATATTCAGCTACATAAATATAAATCCACGATCTATATGGCCCCCTTTATTAACTGAGCATGTTACCCTTTATTAAAAATATTTTCATATTAACGTTGTTCACCTTTCATTAGGGGGAACAAAAGTGATGAGTAAAATATGAAAATGCATGTAAATCTTTTTATTTTATTTTATTTTAACAATAATATGTATTGCATCGTTTTCATACACAATACTGAGATCACTTCTTTTAAGACGTTTAATATTGTTACGGTTATCGTGGATTCGTTGTTAGGTACCCCTTTCGCTAGTGACATGAGTTGAATATCTGAGTGTCAAATTATAGCTATTTAGTTCTCAAATATTATAATCTACAGTAAGGTATGAATAATTACAGGTTTTTTTGCGGGATCATCGAGTATGCATAGATTTTATTTGTGTCAGTTTCTTAACGGATAATTAACTAAATGCAATCATTACAACGAAATATTTATTCGCTATTCGCTTGATTAAGGTATGGAATAAGGTTGCGAACCAGTAATGTTCTTTTCGTCCAGTGAACGTTCTTCTCCATTGTTCTGTGGTTGGTACGAGGCGAGGAAAATGTAATTTTCGAACTTCTAGTTCCGAAAACCGAGGTTTTATTTTCATCTTTTTCACCTCCCTGGTCTGCCACCTGCTAGTTCGCTTTCGTAGATTAAGCGCCTTCCTAATTTTTACAAGAAGTACCTTGTTACTATCCAAGAACTTTCGAAACTGTAGAGTCTGCTACGTTTAAATAATCAAGAATATATACTAGATTCCAAATTCAGTAGATGGTTGCAGAACAAAGCCTGGAAGGGGATTATCATTATTCCGGTGTCCAAAAGATGAAGCTAATTGAGTTTACATTTGTTTTAATTATTATATTTTATGACACTATATTATATTTTATTAATTCCCTTTCTTAACTATTTTAATTAATATTAGCATTTAGTTCAATGAGGCAGTTTGTGATGTTATTTTTAATATTCTCCCAGGTCAATTTTACATATTACAATACAATACATTTACAATAAATTACGCTGAAATGACTATACAACGTCCGTGATTAGATGGCGGTGGGATATCGATATAATGGGGCGTCGATTTGCAGGTACCATATGCGCTATGTCAGCGTGAGAGCTGTTGTCATTTGCGGACTATCTTCCATCATGATGATGATATTTGTCTCATCGTCGATTAGTCCAAACTAGAATGTAATTAGTTGCCAATCTGTTGATATCATGATAGCTCGTGGGAATTTGGGTAATGTTTAGGGGATTCCATCACACGGTTCATGCCATATGGTGCGGAATATATCCAAATTTATAATATAATTGTATTCATAAAAATTGATATAGCCATAAATCACCTGATGATTTGATTAGTTCATGGGGTGTTTTCAAAATGCGATTAGATAGATAAATAGTTTATTAAACATTAAGCTAATTTACATCGGGTAGATACGTAATGGTAATTGGTACCCACAAAACAAATAATTTACCTCTAACCGGGTACTGGGTGATTCATTAGCAGAGGACACCGGCCATATCTCAGGAACTGTATCACAGGGAAGTCGATATCTTATTTCTAACCGGAGAAATTAAAAAAGTATTAAAGAATTTATACCGGTTATTCGTAGTGGCCAGAAAAGGTGAAAATACCTATTTTAAGATAAATCTAGAACTATTTATTTATCAATTATTTATATGTATTGCATTGTAGGAAATTAATAAGAACCATTTAAGATTTGTTTTCAACTGGCCTGATGAACTCATTCAAGATTTGTTAATGAACCATTTCTAAAATAAATACCTAGATGTTTAGACTGCGTGCAATCGTTTTCTATACAACGGTCAAGTGTCGCGTGCGGCAGAATCCACTTCCGCAGCGGATTTACTGTGGATTGCATTTTGTATCCAAAAAATCATATCTTTCCTTATCGTTGGTCGTTCTTGAAACACTAAATCTTTCACCCTACCCCAAAGATAGAAATCCTACCTATCTAGATTACCATGGCCCGCTAGGTTAGGTGCCCTAGCGGGCCAAAATATATATTTTTATCAATTTTTCCTGTTAGAAATAAGATATCGACGTGCGGATTTCATTGCTTTCTTGCAATTTTGATTCGCTATATGACTATGTGAGAATAAACATATGTTTCCATTTGAAATTTCGTAGATAAAACGGAAGGTTTATTTGTATTGCAAACAGCGCCACCTAGCTTCCGCTGCAACAATTAAATCGGCAAATTCTATTCTAGCAATGATAAAGTAAAAAATTATGCTCTTTCCAATGAAACCAAATTGATTTGATTCTGTTGAGCCAAACCGGGCCATTCGCCATTTTTCTTTACAAGTGTTTACCTTCCCCCCACCACTTAATTCCCAGAGCTATGAAAAATATTTTAAGAAATAATTTAAAAAATTTCATTACCAAACATTACCACTAACATATTTTCAACCTTATCAGCAAATTAAGGATATATTTCATTTTTCTAATTTAACTTTATTGTAACGCCCTCTAGTGGCCATCTTAACCACTTACACAAACACTTAACAAACTTCCATCCAAAATATAATTTCCAGGGATTTCTTTCGTCCACTTTTGTTACAGATTTTTTCCCAACGTTCTGTCATACTGCTGTTCCTGAGATCTGTGTGGCGTCCTCTGTTAATGAATCACCCGGTACATATAAGAATGTATAATACACACGTGCTATAAAACAACATAAGAAGCCTATTACCTATTAAATAATAGGTAAAACATATATACATCACTAAGTTACCTAAAAAAATGTAAATAATGTAAATATAATTAAAAACTTTGTCTAACATGGTTTAAAACGAAAATTATTGACTCGTGAAGGAGTAATAAATTCCTAAATCGAGAAAAAAAAATGTAGGTAATGTTTTAATTTAGATTTAAAACTAGGCACTACTTATTATGAGGTAGCATATTAAAGATAATTAAGATATTGTTTTTTATTGGTGATCAGTATTTTGAATAAAAAATACCAATAAACGTTAGAATGTTTTTATCTTTAAAAGTTTGCCTACAAGATTGTCTATACTGTCCAAATAATTTGTTTCTGAGCAAGGAATAACAGAAATGTCTACAGCTAATCCATACTCTATACACAATTTTATTATAACTTCCACCAGAAGTTGTATTATAATGTGGTGATTATTTATATTTAAATTTTAGTTCGTTATCTTAGGTCTGGCGTATTTGTGAAATGCTAAAGCTATAGTTTTAGAATAATTTATAATGAACACATTTATTGGCACCAGTTGAAAAAAAATGCTGAAATCTGATATTATATTGTTTATATCATCGGAAAAGATAAAGCTTTATTATCATCCTTCTACCTATGTTCTGAAATATCATTAAAAAAAATAGAAAAAATAACGGTCCTAAGGCACTACCATGTGGGATACCCGACTTGATGTCAAATTCTTCAGACGGGTTATATATTTTGACTATTATTTTACTATTATTTAAAAATTAGTGTATCTCTATTATTGTTAGAATTGTGTGCCAGGTTGTGGTGATTATTTTTCCATGACAAATTTAAAACAAAGGCTCAAAGGCACGTGACAAATAAAAATAAACCAATTATATTTTCTTTTTTTTCCCAATTTTACGTGGACATGTTATACAAAATCTAGTGATGCAGGCTCGGTAGACCGTCGTACATATCACAGATGTATTATACGATATGTATAGTTTGTAACAGACATATATAAGAATGAAAAAATGCCGCATCGTCAAAGGGAAACCCGATTCCTTTGATGAGCGGCGCGAGCCGCCTTTGATCTCGTCAAAACGTAGCCGCATCGTTTGACGATGCCGCATTTTTTCATTCTCATATATATGTCCGTTACAGACAATACCTATAGGATGATCTTTTTTAATTACATGTTCAATTTATGTTAATTTTATATGATCGTTACATGTATGGAAATCAATATTATTGATATTTATTAATGTCAATAATATATTTAACAAAAATTAGCTAATCAGTGATTATGTTCTGGTTAATGAATTTCTATGGTACTAGACTGCTACTAGAATACTGCTAGTTTACTAAAGCGTTAGTTTAGTAAAGCGACCTGTTTATTACGAGTCACCGTTTTCAAAATTGTTCTTTTTAATAATACGGTGTAAAAAAGATTGTTTGATATAAAATTATTTATTGTTACGGAACACAACGACAAAATTATGTTAAAAAATTCCGGGACAAATTTTACCTAACACAGGTCAGTGCAGTTCATGCAGATGCAAAAGAGGGAAAACAGAAAATGGCACACTTTTTTCGAAATAAAATTTTTAAAAAAACGATAATGAATACTAATTTTTACTATGTTAATAAAATGACATGAATACGAATTCCCGATAAAAATTATCAACGTAGTATGATTGGTTAGACTTTAGCAGTTTTGACATGACTTTTTCCACCCTATATAAAATGACATTACACTTCCATAAAATTCTTTATTTTGAATCTGTAGGAATCTGGCATTCGGACGCCGCGCCGGGGAGCTCATCAAAATCTATTAAGCCGTTTCTAATTTGTAGCCGTTCAAAGTTACCCCAAAATGTCCTTACTACATTTTAATTAGAGAATTGAAAAATTTTAGTAACATTAACTCAATCATTACATTATACAAAACATAATTTTTGGTTATACCAAAATTTAAGTTTTACACTCGCAACCCATTTTTTATGTAGGAAGTACAGAAGAGATAAGATTTTTGTTGTTGACGTGTTGATACTTTAAAAAATATAGCAAGATTTCAGGATTACAACAACGTTCTTTCAAATGATCTTTGTCGGGAGTTTAACATAAATACCTACATTAAAATATGAGTGTTTTCGCCGTTTTGTTGTTTGGAGTCCATAACTTTGTCATCAATTTGTAATTCATTGCGCTTATTTATGTTCAACATCCCTTCAGAGAATACCTGTTTAAGACAGATAATAGTGTATATACCTACCGAAACATAGAACTACTTCGTTTTCTTCTCTCATGTCTCATACTAATAATGTCTCGCCTAATCAACCAACTTTTCTCCGCTAATGGTATAGGCATATAGGTAGTTCCCACTTTGAGACTAGTGGTATTTCTCATACCTACAGCTGTTACGTGTGCTGTAAGTATATTACTATACTTAAAGCTGTATCTCCTGATTCATATTACTCTGTGGTTCTGATAATTAAATATACTCTTTTATTATATTTTCTCCCCATTTGCAATATATATGTCGAATAAAATTATGTGTACCTGTCTAGTTTATATGCCTACTATATAACTTACTTTTTGCTGTATAGTTTGCTGTTTACATATAATGTGTCTTAAAATTTGACACCAGCTGATCTCACTCATCCTCTGTCTATTTACCTTAATCAAAAAAGTACTTACTTTATATAATTACTTTTTGTGTATAGTTTGCTGTTTACATATAATGTGTCTTAAAATGTGACACCAGCTGATCTCACTCACTCTGTCTATTTACCTTAATCAAAAAAGTGCCGAACACGACTTTTGATGAATTTTTAAATTCTGAAAACGGATTCTAAAAATCTCCTATAATGTACAATAAATAATAAAATGGAAAATAAAACAAGATTTTTTAAATATAACACTAAGATATTACTAAAAACTGATCGCATCACGGTTGCTAAGTGCAAAATATAGTAGACTTTTTATATTTTTAATAATATCATATTATATTGTATCGAAGTTGTAGGAATATATTTCCCTTTTGTTTCAAACATATTTTTAAGAGTTCAGAGGCAGCTAGCCACTTAATTTGGAAACAAGTATGTTTAACTTATTGAAGTAATTATCCTTTATATAACTTGTTGATATTAGACAGTTTAAACTACCACCCCTGCTGAAAATCTGTATAATTTAAATTCCGGTATATAATCAAATGTATTAGGGTGTACAGTGTACACGGTAGGCACTGTAATAAATGCACAGGTAGGTAATGTTTCCGGCGATACAGAATTTCCCTGATCTGGACCACATGGCATCGTATTGCACCCTCTCCCGTAGCATATTTCACGCAACGAGTCCGCGTCCCACGCATAACGGTGTGTCATCATCAGCAAGCACCCTGTTTAGGTATGATAAATCGAATTGATGTAATATACTCGCCAGGTGCATTGATAAATAGTGTGAGAGTGGAGCCGTGTTGTATAATCCAATTATATATATGTATAATATATATATATATATATATATATATATATATATATATATATATATATATATATATATATATATATATATATATATATATATATATATATATATATATATATTTAGGTATGATAAATCGAATTGATGTAATATACTCGCCAGGTGCATTGATAAATAGTGTGAGAGTGGAGCCGTGTTGTATAATCCAATTATATATATGTATTATATATATATATATATATATATATATATATATATATATATATATATATATATATATATATATATATATATATATATATATATATATATATATATATATATATATATATATATATATATATATATATAGTATATATATATATATATATATATATATATATATATATATATATATATATATATATATATATATATATATATATATATATATATATATATATATATATATATATATATATATATATATATATATATATATACACTGCGCAACTTATTTAACGCACAACCAAAAATTAACTCAAATTTGACGTTATGTATTTTCGACAATTTTTGTTCGTTTTGGTCGATTTTTTTTCACATTGTAGGTTCTTCTCTTAGGAATATCACTGTCTTAGTTGTTTTGGTAAATCGAATGATTTTGATATTATACCAGGTGCTATAAATATGTTATGTTTTTTCTGAAATTTCAAAACGTCCTGTGGGCTATACAAGGTGTTGCAAGTTATTGCAATTATCGCCAATTTAATGCCTCATGTTTTTTCTTTTTTTATTCATTTGTTTATCTCTGTTACTTCATGAAATACACCGTTTTGAAACACCATATGCTTTTATTCACATGAAATGTGAATAAAATTATCTCGCATTAGTATGAACTAATGCGAGATAATGCGCGTCCACACGTGGCACTAGTAGTCAACGAATATTTGTCGAAGTGGGTATTGAACGAAAGGTTTGGCCAGCTTGCAACCTTGACTTCAATCCAATTGAACATCTGTGGGACACCAACTTAAAAATCGCAATCGTCGTCGACCTGCTTTACCCGACAGTCTTCAGGATCTGCGAATTGCACTTCAGCAAGAATTTGATGCCAATTTTTTACTACCACTTTATTACCTGTAAATGACCTTTTTCAGATGGTGTTACCAACTGTACCCTCCATATTCAAATTCTGGCGATGTCGGGACTGTTATAAAACAGTGGCTTTGTTGACAGTGTTTTCATTTGTCATTGATGACGTTCATCGGTTTTTGTTTTTAATATGCTAACGAGTTGTTATTAACGCACAATTCTTTATATTTTCTTTAGATGGTTATCCCATTCCTGTGCTATCTATTTGCAGTAGGTATCTACCTACTTATCTCTGGCAAACAAAAATTAGTGCCGGGACGATTATTTTTTTAATTTGTGGGACCTATTTTCTTTCTTGTTAAAACTTATATGTATATACTATTAAATTCATGGCAGCAGATCCAAACAAAAAAATAATATATTAAATATTATTATTATTATTATTATTATTATTATATTATTATTATTATTGTTATTATTATTTAAACTAAAGTTTATGTTACTGCCTTAATATGAAGTAAATAATTAAAATTTAAATTTTGTATAGGAAATACTGACAACAATACAGTTGTTAATATGTTCTATCCCAGTTAAAGTGAATTAGCTAATAAGACTGGTTTAGAAAACTTCAATATAAAATAACCCCATCAACTACTGAATATATTGGGATCATTATACTATGATCAATGATATATATTTATATCAATTTTTTTTTTTACATATATACATACCTGTGAACTAAAATAACATGACATATCTAGAATTATGGCCCTCGCTGCCAATGTTATCCGCTTTTGCAAACAAGTATTATGTTACCAAGTAGGTGTTAGAGCCAGCAGATAATACTCTTTAGTGTATACTCGTTTGCAGTAAAGGCAGCAGATTATGGTCAACTAAATATATTTAAAAAAGAGAAATAACAGATAATGAGATGACATCTAAGTGGGATCAGAGGCGGCGCTGCCGGCTGCAACCGCAAACAATGGACAACTCTGATCTCTGTACAATAGCAGAGATTAGCTGATGGCTTTAAACGACATTTGTTCTCTTTATTCCTCTTTTCTATACGGGCAAATATCCCTTCCTGGCAGCTCATCGCATAGCCGCAAATACGCCAGATAATTGATATGTATGTGATTCTATCTCCCAGCGTCACCGTATTTATATATTTAGCGATAAGGCAGTGATAACACAAGGGTTTTGTAGAGTGCTTAGCAAATGCAGATTAATGAGGAAGATCATTTTACGTAGTAAACAAGGGTTGTGGGTATCTACCTATGCTATAAACAAAGTACACGCATTGGATCTAGAATATAGGAAAAATATAAAATGCTGTATAATTTAAATCATAAGGCCAATATATATCGTCTTTTAAATCATTTGACATTTGTAACAGAATCAAATAGTATTTGATTCTTGAGAGTATCTACTCAACCGCCGCGTCGGTTACCTTTATATTTTTTATTTAACCGTTTTGATTCGTTTGATAATTTTTTTCATTATTTAACAGTGCTTACCTAATATATATATATATATATATATATATATATATATATATATATATATATATATATATATATATATATATATATATATATATATATATATATATATATATATATATATATATATATATATATATATATATATATATATATATATATATATATATATATATATATATATATATATATATATATATATATATATATATATATATATATATATATATATATATTTATATATATATATATATATATATATATATATATATATATATATATATATATATATATATATATATATATATATATATATATATATATATATATATATATATATATTAGGTAAGCACTGTTAAATAATGAAAAAAATTATCAAACGAATCAAAACGGTTAAATAAAAAATATAAAGGTAACCGACGCGGCGGTTGAGTAGATACTCTCAAGAATCAAATACTATTTTATTCTGTTACAAATGTCAAATGATTTAAAAGACGATATATATTGGCCTTATGATTTAAATTATACAGCATTTTATATTTTTATATATATATATTTTATATTTTATATATTTATATATATAAAATTTTATATATATATATATATATATATATATATATATATATATATATATATATGTATGTATGTATATATGTATGTATATATATATATATATATATATATATATATATATATATATATATATATATATATATATATATATATATATATATATATATATATATATATATATATATATATATATATATATTTTAAAACCCTACCCGTTCTGATTTATCTGATTATTTTATATATCTGATATATATATATATATATATATATATATATATATATATATATATATATATATATATATATATATATATATATATATATATATATATATATATATATATATATATATATATATATATATATATATATATATATATATATATATATATATATATATATATATATATATATATATATATATATATATATATATATATATATATATATGATTCTTTGCTAAAAAAATGTGTATACATATTTTTTGTTTTTTCTTAATTCGTTTTTTTTAACAATTGGATGATGGACTCCGAGGAGCAATAAAGAGATTGTCAACAGGAACTGCCTTACAGCACCCGTTAGATGCACAAGTTATCACGCCTAAAGACATACGAATGGGCCTCCATAAATTTATCATCGATTCAGGTTAAATTTTACGATAAAGTAGGTTACGAAGGAACGAAAAGATTGTTAACGACGAATAGATTTCATAAAGCAAGGACTAAAGGATACACAAAAAGTTCATTGTATAATCCCTTAGAATAATGGACAAGTTGAAATAAGGCGCTCTTCAGTGGCAAATGATTCAAAAATATATAAAATATAATGAATACATGCGCATTTACATATGATGGTGTATTAATGTTAATGACCTATTAAAATACTTTAATAATCATAATTCTACCAGCGTTTTGCAATAAAAATAGTATATTCAACGATCTAAAAAATGGTTTTTATTTTCTAGACAAAATGCTTTCATTGAGTTTGAACGATGATCAGTTAAACGCAAAATAAATTTTATTGCTTTCGGTTTTCCCGATAGTTGTGGGTATTAAAGGTATTGTACCCTAATTAACATAAATTTCAAGAATCCGTCTTCACTACATCCGGATTAAAATTACTATAATTAGATTAAATTTAGTCAAAAGGGTAAACAGGTGTAGTCAGGTTGAAGTTCCTGATGTACCTACTTCTTGGTAATTATTATATGCTTCACTTCACAGGTACACATATACTTTATTGTTTATGTTAATAGTCTACAGTAAAGTAGTAGAAAGTAATCCCTAATTCTTCTATTACCGGCACCTACACGATGGATGTCCTGAATTATTATAAAGCTACTATTTCATTATATAGAGATTTTAGTTACTAATTAACCACTTATCAGCTTCCGTTTTAGGTGTTTGAGTAATATATTGAAAACCTGTAGTATATATACACTGTGTTCATTTTAAATTACCACCCCTTGTAATTGACACTCAGGGAGTCCTGATAGGTATGTTCATTCCCCTAACCCCCAGCAACCCTAATTTTAGAATTTTTGAATTTTTAATGAAACTACCCCACGTGTTATACATCATCCTTCTTCATGGTCAACACAGCAGTGCATAATTTTGGGACTTTGGTTGAGATTTTACAAAATTATTTAAAACATTTAAAAAAATTAAAAATTAATAGCAAGAACTAGCGAATAAATTTATGTTACTTTGTTAAGTGTTGAAAATAACACATTGCTGTATGTAGCGGCCCATTATCCTGAATTAGGATACCTAAATCATTCGCCGATAAATCCACGAAACAGTGGATTTAATAGTGTAAGTAATTTGTTAATATCTTCTCAATATATCAGTGTACCGTCAAGGATCCATTGATGACCACTAACTCAGTCTCTCGGTTTATTCCTGCCCACACCATTACTGAACCTCCTTCGTAGCTCAGACACGAACTGAACGTAAACTGAAAATCTTTCTACGTTCCTTCTCCATACTCTTTTACGTCCAGCTAGAGAATGTAAGCAGAATCTGGATTCGTCACTAAAAGAACATTGTTCTATTGACCCATGTTTCAATGCAAATGTTCATTAGCAAATTGCAGCCTAGCTACGCGGTTCCGCGAAAGCAATTTAGGTCCAGTTGTTGGTGCAAGCTGTCAAACCAAAGTACCTACTAGCGTCTGTCAGGTATCGGGCGGGAGCTTCGATATATTTTGCGGCGAATTTAAACATTTTTAAATTGAAAAACCGCCATGGGATTTCTATGCTTTAAATTGATTATATGAATGCAGTCAGCTATTTATTTCTCTTATTGGTGGGTTCTTTTCTCTTGAAATTTCTTTTGTTAAATAAATAATTTCATGACAACATATTAGTAAGTAGATACCTATTGTTTGTGTTTTTAGGGAACACTCAGAATAATAACATAATAATTAGTATAGCTAAAAAATTAAGTTCATAAATTTCCAGCATTAGATTTTTTTTTCTATGACTTAATAACAAATGGCTTATTTTTATACGCGTTTGTAGTTGGAAAATATGATACATTGTAGTACCTACTTCTTTGAAATGCAAGTTTTGCATTTGAGTTGCAATGCAAATTGCTTATGCAAATTACTGTATACATATGTATCATGGTAGGTAGGTACATAAAAAATGTAAATTTAGTAATAAAATGCACAAAAGCACATTTCTGAGGTTGAGGTTTTTTTTAGTTTTTATTATGATTTTCAATAAATGAAATGATCTGGCATCCAACATAAGTGAAAATATTTACAATATTCTGTAAAAATTGTAAATACAATACCAATTTAAATTTAATTTCTTTAAGCAAAACCAACTTGTATACCACTACCTACCTAGTATAGGTACCTATATCTAGTGTACCTTGTATACCTATACATATATATAGAGAAAGTCTATGATATTACTAACGATATTTGGCATCTTTGGCAATAAGGAAGTCTAAATTAACAATCTAGTGAAAATCTCAGTAAACTTAGGTACAATATTACGGCATGAGATGACATTCGTACTGCAAACAGACTTTCGTAGTAGCTTAACTTATATTAAATTTCTCTTTTTCGGGTTCGGTTCGGGATCGAAGCTTCCGGCAACGGCTAGACGCTAGTAACTAAAGTCTTTCAGTCTTCTATGAACTGTCTACACACTAACATTTATACCTCTGATCTCTTGCCCTTTTCTGCCATTACCTGCCCAACGATTATTTCTGCCAGTTTGTCTAAAACGTTCGATAACATTTTTGATGGTAGAGCGATGAACATGAGGGATTCTTGCATTAGCGACAAACGAGCACCTCATCTAAAAATAGCATTTCATAAAGTAGACTGTTGGTGACAAGTTCATTTAGGTGTGAAAAATTAATCAATACACCTAAAGACATGAGCTAAAAAACCAAATGTAGGAGAGGCATGATTATATATGATGATATAATAACGATGATATAATAACGCTTTTTCCAAAAAGTTCACATATTAAAAGGAAACAAAATATATAATGAAATATTTCTTTCCTTTACACATATTATCATTTTATAAATTGTCATATTAATAAGCCTTAGAGTTACGGCTACAGGAAAAGTAAAATAAATGAACAGCTAGGAAGATGCACAATTTCCATTCAATTTTAGCTTCTAATATACGTACCATAACGTACCATAAAAAACATCTAAACCTCGCAAAGGGTCACAGCTATCGCTACACGCAATCAGTTTTAAAAGGCTTTCAGCTTATGTGTGATCACTGTTACTTTCGGCTTTCTGCGTGCGACGAACATGGTTTGTAAAGAATAATCCGGTATTTAGTCGCGAAGGCACAAAGGCAGAAGAAGATATAACAGCCATGTGCCCGACCGCCATTTTCCATTTTACCTATTTATAACAGGGCTGTCCAACGCTTGCAGTGATTTATGACGCGAGGGAACGTAGGTAGGTACCATTAGAAAATGGAAACCAAATTCAATCAATTTGGCTATATTATAATATATGAGTGTACTTACATTATTCTATGCATCTATAATATATGTACGCGTTTAACTCTATTAATTTATGTCATAATGACAGGACTGCGTCACTGAATTACAGTAACCTGGGTAAGATCATTGTGATCGTAGTAGGTACTACAATGATATTCCAAAAAGACCTAGTACCATAATGGAATTCCAAAAAGTCTTATTACTAGTTATTTATAATAGACCTACAAATTTTTTATTCAAAATACACAACATTGCATTGCATAAATTGTAAAAGACCAATTTGTACAGTTAGCTACATTAAGTACCATTCGACACTATGCTCTTAAATTTGTTGCCATAATTTCCAAAAATTTGTATTCCAATATGTGCTTTCGCTCCTAAAATTGCTGTTGATATTTTCTTTCTTTTTCTTACGAGTTTTCATTGCAACTTTCAGCAACACTATAGCTTTTCTAAGCCGTTTTTCTACATGAATCAGCACCATGAAAATGAAGCAGCCGATCGCTGAAAACGATGTACAACCGGTAACAACCGGTACCTAAGTACATTCTTCAATGTGATAAATTTAAAAAAGTAGCAATTATTTTTGAAATTTTACCAAGGCTCATGAATTCCAACTGGTTGTGTCGTGCATCTATTATTGGGTTTGAATTAAATGCACTTTAAAATAAATTGAAATAGCTTTAAAAAGAAATGGATAAACACTAAAAAAAGAATCAACATTCATTTTGATTCTTTTTTTAGTGTTTATTCATTTCTTTTTTAAGCTATTTCAATTTATAAATATAAAATAATATATGTCACTTTTGATAGATAAAATGTACTTTGGAAAAATAACATTAACTATATATCAAATATGTTACAACATGAAGATAATAGCAGTAACTTATTTTAGTAGTTTTCGACATTAAAGAAAAGTTATTAATTTTAAAATATTTTAACATACCTACTTTAAATAACGTTTGCCCGAAAAAACGATAGGTACATTGCACTTTGAAACGTAGGTATGTTCAATGAGTAATAATTTAAACTAAACACGACGGAACAAAAATGTTTGCAGTTTGGACTGAGGCGCGCGCATGCGGACATTTAGACTTGCTGCTAGCCGATATTGACAACAAATGATCCCGAATCGAAATTCGAGTCATTTTATGTTCATAAAATGTGTCATAAAATAGTGCCGTCTGTATATAGTGACAATGTATATTAAAATAATATCAGTCGAGCAACCTTGCGAGGACAACATTCTTGTAATGTAAGAATCTAAAAATATTCTTGGGAAACAAACTGGTCCTCCTCGACAGACCTTATGCCATGTACAGGTATTTTTATTATCTAGTCAGTCGTTGACCGTTGACAGAAGTAATAATTGTGACAAATAAATAGTTTTATAGGTATACTGTAGCTTTAAAGTTTAAATGTACCCGATCCAAAGTGCGATTGTATCATTTTAAAGTGAGTAAGGTTTAACTTCAAATAATGTACTTAACCCAAAGTGTGATTATATTGTTTTATAGTGAGGGAGTTTGAAGATAAAGTTTACCTAATGCAGCGTGTGATACTGCTGTTTTATACTCTGTTCACACAAATACTTTTCTGAAGTGAAATCATATATTCTCCTTTATTATTTCTATATGAGACAAAAAAACTTTGATGGTTTGTGTTGTCTGGCCGCAGTTCACATATTGTTTGACAGTTCTACCATATTCAATCCCGGATAATTTCCCGGTGAAAATATTCTCCCATATCTTTGTTTTTGTAGGTTTTTGGGAAAATAAATCTGAAAACTGATCCTACATCTATCACATTTTCTTCAAGTATATTGGTCAGCTCCTCTCTTCTTCAAGCCTCACTTATCCAATAATCAAAGCTACGTTTGTAAGTAAAAATGTTTCATATCTGCTTCAGTAAAAAAAATGTGACGTCTTGTTTAGTAGATATATTTAATTTTTTGTTCTGCAACTTTCTGATTTCCGTTTTAATAATGCAATTAGCCGTATGTATTAACTTTTCTGATTAATAAAATACCATGATTAATGACATTTTGACATTGAATAATACGACCAGAGCGAAGATGGTTTCTTTTCTTTACATAAGCAATCGAAGAATGTTTATAAGACCTTTCCATGAGTTATATTCTTCATGTTCTTATTGGTACAGTACTCATAACGAATAAACATAGTTTCCTGCCAGCCGTGATTTTGCAGTCAAAAGAGTTCCACGGCATTTTATGCCATTTCTTCCAAATCGGAAGGTAAACTTTGAAGAAATCATATTCTTGCCCCTAAATTAATTGTTGGCCATCTTGGATTTTGTGCACTTGCCGATTACACGCGTATTTTGCATTTCTCAAAGTTAAGTAAAGTTAAAATAATGTAGAGAATTTAATTCTCTACAATCCTCATGTATGCAATATTGCTTAAAAGAAATATTTACTATTAATAATAAGCAAGAAATGTGAAGATTCTTCTCAGATTAAAATAATTATTAGATTAAAATAAAGTAGCAAATACCCATTCCATTTTAAAAAAAAATAACTTTCTATGGACTAGACTTACTGATGAATCCGGGTTAAATAAATCGCGCCGAAAATGACCTACGCATTCTCTACAAATTTATTATTTACCATTTTTATCGAAAAATGCAAAATACGCGTGCAAATCGACAGAAACACAAAATCCAAAATGGCGGACACTTCCTCCCATAATTAGTTTTGGGACAATAATATGATTTCTTCATCAACTTTGAAAGGTAAATTTAACTGCACAAAATTTTTAATATGTAATTTTTTTGTTGCAAATAGTCTAAAATGATTGGGCCACGTAATATCCCTTTCTTACCTTTATCATATTTTATTGTGGTAAGTCTAATGGTCGTAATTGAAACGTTTCATGTGGTCCAGCGTTATTATGATATGCGAATAGGTATACTTAGTGTTACGAAACCCAATTGAAACACCATAAAAATATCCATCTTGAATATGTTTTATTAAATCATTATCAGCGACCCAAAATTCACTAAATATCTATTTTAAGTCGAATAAAACTATAGATAGAAAAAATGTCACCATATTGGATTCGACATCTTACATATTAATTTTGACAAAAAAGTGTAATATGCGGCTGCAAAATTCCCAAGATACCTATTAAAAGTCGATTAAGATCATAAATGGCAGAGATGTCCGCACCTTGAATATTTATCTTGCCAAAAACTTATTAAAACAAAAACGTCATATGCGACCACAAACTTTGTAATATGTATCAATTAAATGTTGAATCAGACCACAAATAGCAAAAATGTTCGTTATCTTCGAGCCGCCATCTTGAATATTTATCTTGAAAAAAAATTTGGGATCAGCGACCACAAAATTCTTGAGACGCCAATTCGAGTCGATTCGGACTATAAATGGCAAAAATGTTCACCATCTTGAAGCTGCCATCTTGATTATGATTCATTTTGACAAAATTATCTTGATCTGATATCCAGGTTTTTGGGATATCAGATACAGATATATCGTTATACAGATTTTGAGTCGCATCGTACCATAAATTGCAATATTTATCCGCCATTTAGATAATTCATCTATACTTTATAGCAACTTTATAGGCGAAACCGAAATATGACTTCAAAATATATTATAAAAACTAAGCAATTTAGTGGATCTATACAAAAAAGGCAGTCAGCATTCCAGAGGCTGTGCAGCGACATCCCGCTAGATGACACCACCACCGGAGCCCAGCGGAGTTCCTGTATCAGTGAAACCAAAAAGGTGATAAGTTTTGTACGTGGTGATAAAGGTTTAACATATTTTTCAAAGTAATAAACAATTCAAAATTTGCTAGAATTAAGGAATATTGTACCAGAGGACTTGAAAAATATTGTATCAGAAGTCCCATGTAATAGATTTAAGTTACGTAGGTTTTGTCGCAGGATAGGAATAAGGTTTTAAGATTTTGTTTATTTTTATTAAGCATATCTGTCAATAAAGAGAGTCATATGCAATTAACTTCCTTTCTGTTTTTTTTTAATATTTCAGGAAATAATTTAAAACTAATACAATTTGAGCTTGACTAAAATTTAATTAATTCAATAAAATTTTGAATACTATGAATGTCATTATTTTGAGTCAGTAACTTCATACCACAAATAATATTTTTTTAAAGAAAATTATAATAGACCTAATTGGACCTCCTCTAAGACTATAGAGTGATCATCTCTGGCGCCCATAAAACAGAGAAGAATTCAATAGAGAAGAAAATAGAGTAAGTATCCTATAATCACATTAAATATTTCTCCATTATATTATTTCAATATAAAATATTTTTATTACAAGAAAAACTTTAAAACATACCATACATCTCAATATTATCATCCCAACGTGGGAAAACATGTTCATTGAAATTTGTCATCCCAACGTGGAATTTCATAAATTCATAATATTATAATTGCCAACCAACGTGGGAATTTTATAATTTGTCACTTTGAACCTTTTGGGGCGCTGCTGTCGGAATAGTCGTTATTTTATTTGGCTTATTATTGGGTTCTTCCCGTGTCCAAAAACTTTCTTCAACAATTCAGTGTTAAAGTTGTCTCCTCGTTTAAATGCGATTTATTTCATGACTTTTTGGAACAGTATGATGTTTCAAGACGTTCCTTTAAATTTACGCCAAGAGCTGGGAGTAGATAGATGGTGTTACAGCAGTGGTTGAATAAAAGTGATCATTCAGTAATCATTTAACGTTTACAGTTCTCAATAGTTTCCTTGCTGTTCTTTGTTAAATTTTGCTGTATTTTTTGCTATTTTTTCGGTATCTTTTTTAAATAAATTGATAAATATTAACGCTTAAGTTTCTTGATATTTATTCTGAATAAAAAATGATACAATGAGACTACTTATAAGTGTAGGTGCGAGAGATACCAGATTAAACCAGATCCCTTTAGCCGCCAGTTGCTACTTCCCATCAGACATTAGTAACGTCTTGTGATAGGCAGCGTCCTGCAATGCACCTAGACCTAGAGCAGCCGCCCTAGCCGTATATTATATGCTAACTACATACTAAATGGATTTACAAGTAACAACTACTCAGGAGTCACAAGATATTACTAATGTCTGATGGGTAGTATCAACAGGCCGCTAGAGGGATCTCTAGCGGTTTATTTTGGTTTATTTCGCCTACACTCGACTGTTTCGTCGACTTGACTGTTTGGATAGTTAATGAACATACGTACCATATCGGATTTGCAGGTGTAATTTAATGCGGGAAGGATTATTAAAATTAGCTCTCTGAGTAGTGGTTACTTGTAAATCCATTCAGAGACTAACTATAATTATGTTTATAATACAAAAAAAAATACGTTACTGGGTACGTTACGTTAATGTCACCAATTTTATTAAATATCTCAAAAACGAAGTAAACGAAAATATCGACAAAGCACAAGTGACAGAAAAGTTACAAAATCATTCACTAAATAGACCCCAAATTTTTCTGCCAAAAATTTCGTTGTTTGAACATTTCCTATTTGGACGGGCGAATATTTTGAAAGTTGTTTAAAATTTGATGATGAACACAATGCTATAAACATTTTCGCTCTCTGATTAAAATTGGCTTTTAGTTTATACCGATCAAATGCGATATACCTACTCCTCGGCTGTCGCAGCGACGAATATAATAAATTTCAACAATTTTGGATAGGGAAAATATTTAATATCTACATAACGAGACGGTACTAAACAAATCTTTTCTAAACTTTGTACAGCCCTCGGGTACATAATAAGCATATGTGCATCATTGAAGCGAAATTATCCCTAAATTTAAAACGCTGCAATAGAATCCCTTTACGTTTTGTTGTGTGGAAGGGCAGCCATCATTGCTTTGTCCTGGTCCGTCCAACCGGCTAATGAGGATAACTAGAGTTAGGTCAATTCTTTTGAAAAGCATCCTGGAGAAATCGCGCATCCTCTATCCAGGTGTGCCTTACTCCGAATCAAACCTCTGCTGCCTTGCTGACTTTACCTGACCTTCAATGGATTAATTGTGAAGCTAAACTACTCCATGCCTTGTCTGCACTTAATGATTTTGTAATAAGAGAAGAGGTAGGTACATTCAATGCCCGGAATGAACAAGTCTATCCGGTTTAAGACCCAAAAATTATTATTACAAATAGGGTACGTGCAAAACAAGTAGCAGTGCCTTAGTAGCTAATGCATAATTAATAGATCACACATTATTTTGGTATTAATATCACTATACTATATGTTTCAATATTAATATAAATCTACATTACAATTTTATAAAAAATTGCTAGAGATGCTGGTTATTCAAAAATATTTGAGATTTATTAACTATGAAAATTACGAACTAATAATTGTAGACTTTGACATTGTCATTAGACTCCTTATGTAAGTGTTCTTGGGCCACTTCTTTTCATTATTGACCTCAATGACATAAACTTGACCATCAATTGTGACTTTGTTATTTGTTAAAAGTTGTTAAAAGTTAACAACGACAACACACCGATTGCAGTTTTTTCTGGTATTGTATATTAATCCATTGAACAATTATATTTTGAAATTAGTAAAATGGAAGACTCATTCAATATATTATCATTACGCTCATGTAGGTAAATAGCTGAATTTGAGTCAATCCTTTATGCTGTTCATTGATATCTATATTTCAAACACACACCTAATTGCTATTCCATTGTTCTTTGGTATATTATTTTTGGCAGTTTAATTTTCAGTGTTACTTTTGGGCGTTTAAGTCACTCGACTTCAACTTACGTGGGTATTTAACAATCCACATATACTGTGATTTCTTTCTGTTACGGTTGACTCCCAACTACTCCCAATATTTGTTTGATTAATAATATTAATCCCAATATTAAGTTATGTTTTTCAATAATATTATAGCGACCTCTTGGATTGGATTTCATTTTTTAGTATTTCATAATAGTATTAAGATATTGTAGTAGTATTATGATAGAAGTGTGGTAAAGCATGTGTTACCGCACTAATTAGTACTCGTAGGTATTTACCTACAGATAACGCGAGGCAGTAGCCACGTCCGAAATATCTACACGAATACTGTGACAATAGCTCTTTGTGCAATAAATTAGGTAAAGTGATTTTTTTCTGCTTCAGGCGTAGATTTTTTAATAAAAAAAAATCAGCGTGCAGCACAGTACACGTGATAGAAGTGAATACTTCTTTACCGATTCGTTGAGAGAGTGTGTGTGTTAGAGAGAGAGAGAGAGAGAGAGAGAGAGAGAGAGAGAGAGAGAGATGGGGAGAGGGGGGAAAGAGAGAGATATTGTAAATACTGGCTTTATGGTAATTGAAGTGTGACACATATGTTCATGATTCTAAATGGTGTCGATTTCTCGAGAATATAGCATCAATCGTTGTTCCTGATTTAGCCGTGGCAATGTTACGGTCGTTATTCATATCTAAACCGAATTTCTCACAGTGAAGTAGTGGAAAGGACGCATCCTCCGCAAAGAGATCATCATCTATTTGGATCAGAATCGAAAGCCCAATCCAGATATATCCAGCAGGATTTGCATAAGTAATATTGTATTCTGGTTAATTCCGATTCTGTCACGATCGTTTATAAATTATATCAAAATTGCTTTCCGCTTTAGAACACTCGTGGAACATCGTTGCCCAAGTCAAAGCTGCATTCGCTATCTCGATTTCTCATTATATCAAAATTGCTTTCCGCTTTCCACGATCGTGACAGAATCGGAATTAACCAGAATATAATATTACTTATCCATATCCTGCTGAATATATCTGGATTGGGCTTTCGAATCTGATCCAAATGAATGATGATATTTTTGAGGAGGATGCGTCCTTGCCACTACTTCACTTTCTTCGTGAGAAATTCGGTTTAGATATGAATAACGACCGGAACATTGCACACGGATTTTTTATTGAAAATTGTGAATTTCGAATATGTGAATTAAGAATCCAAGGGAAATGTTGATATGAAAACAATTTTATGTATATTAGGCTTTCGTTAATATTATTGTCAGTGATTTATGAAAAATGACCGAATCTTCTGCTTCCAACAGTAATATTGAAGATGCCATATAAAAATCAGCAAAAATCGTGAATCAATCATTATTGCCCAGAATATCCAAAGATAAATATGGAAAAGTATATCGCTTATTTTGATACTGGAATCATCAAAAGAGACTGTTGTCACTGATGCAGTCCTACTAGCCTATTTTGAACAAAAATTCACAGTATACTGAGTATACCAGAGTTCCACGCTGTGGAGTCTTTACTCAATGACAAGAACAACATTGTCAGTGAAGAAGAATATTGACATACAGAAATTTCCAAGTTTAATTGCTTTTTTCACTAGAGTTTCCACTGGTTTTTTTGCCTATATCTTCTAAACTATGCGGTTGTTCATAAAACATGTTACGTTTAAAATCTGTATCTGTTTATATCTGCGAGGACACTATCAGACGTCGTTCTGTGCTTAAAGTAAACTTACATTCACTACAATATCTTCCACTATGGTTCCACCCGAGAAATTTTCCCCGATTTGGGGGACGAAAGTTGACCAAATCTTAAAATTTCACTTTTTTAAAAGTTCCAAATTTTGGAGGGCTGTATCTTCGTAAATATTGTACCTACAGAGACAAATTTAATCTACATATTTATAACATATTTATAGCATATTTATAACATATTTATAACATGTTTTATGAACAAATGCATAGTTTAGAAGATATAGTGAATAAAACCGAAAAAAGTGCGAAAATTTGGTTTTTGGAGTGCTACGAAGTTAGCACTGGTCCTTCGACGCTGCAGACTTGGATATAGACTACTGATAGTGGTTCTAACAACATATTAAATAATCATTGCGATTTTTTAATGTAATGTATGACTGGCCAAATATACCCATATTATAGAAATTTTATAGCTTCTTGCTTGAGTTGCCTCATTACCAGTCAGCATATTATATTTGTTGTGACGAATTTAATTTCATAACGGGGTTTTTCCTTTCAAATTTACCCTAAAATTTTTATACCATTTTTAAATTAAAATAACTAAATAATATTATGTGTGGCTGCACCGTATTGCAGGTTAGATTTATAATCTGTATGTGCTTCGCATTATAGTAAAATATGTCTAAGTAATAAGACATGAAATAAAGTAAATTTGCCTGCAAGAAGAAATTAAAATGTAAGTAGGTACGTTATACTTGAACATTTTTTGAATTTTTTAGCATTGTGAGGAAACTATCAGACCTACAGACAGTACAGACGTCGTTCTGTAAATTAAAGCTATTTACCTTCGCTACAAAATCTTCCCCTATGACTTTGCCCGTAAAATTTTTCCCGATTTCGGGGACGAAACCAAATCGTTAACCAAATCTTAAAATATCACTTTTTTGGAAAAAAAATGCCAATTTTTGGAATCCTGGTAAATATTGTACCTACACCTAGTTCTTTTCTCAAATAGTAGTAAATTTAATCTATTTTATAAACGTTATAACATGTGTTGTGAACAAACATATGCGTTTGTTTAGAAGATATAACGAAAAAACCGAAAATGCGAAAATATCGCGGTTTTTCGAGTGCTACGAAGTTAGCACAGATTTTTCGAAGCTGCTTGCATATAGACTACTGGTAGTGGTCCTAATAACATATTAAAAAATCATAACTAGCGGTTAGATTGCGATTTTAATGTACTATATGACTGGCATATTAAAAATTGTCCGATTTATGTTACATCTGAACTAGTAGCTATTACTAAATTAGCCAAAAAGAAAGGAAAACCATACGAAGTTAAGGAGATGTCAACTGAAAATGTTGAAACGATGAGAACAAATATTAATGTAAATGAAAAAGGTTTTATTTAATGATATTAAAATAGTTAAAGTGAAGAAAGATGACCCTCATAAAATTTTCTACAAGACCTTACACAAACGAGAACAATTCAACATTATAAACATTAGAAAGAAAATAAGAACCCAACGAGTAAATCTGACTTTAGTTCCTGCATGCGACACAACACCACGATTTAACAATTTATTAACAAAATTATTATTAACGAATATTAACTATTAACGAATTAACAAAAAATAGGACTTACTTAGTTTATGCAACGATAAACTAATACCAAAGAAACACCAAAATTTTTTATGTCATTGCTAGCATCACCTACAACCACCAGTAATAATGATTCTGACTATGTTACTTAATTTTTTTATAAACCACTGTTTGTTTTCTTGACACATTTTCCTTGTGTACACGAATCACAAGGAAAATGTTCTCTTAGCATTTTTTGAAAATAATAATATTTTCTAAAACTTATAAGCAAGTTGTTTATTTTTTACAATAGGTATATACTTACCATTTAATAAAAGAAAATGAAATAGTTGGTTTATTTAGATAAGCAAAGTTAATAATATAGTAAAAAGACAAAGTTGTTTTATTTTGACAGTGAAAATTGAAAAAGAAATTAAATGAACACAGTGTTAAGGGATACACTAAGATATCTAACAAATATAGGAAGATATTCCAAGAACATTTAATATTTTTTTAGACCAACTTATTTTAGAATAATTTATTATTTTTTTAAAGGTTGTTTTAACTCGTGTAATTTTTCCCGTACTAGTTAGTAAAAACGGAAATTTTCCTAACTCAAAAAGTTACTAAATGAACAAATTTTCATTACACTTTTAAAAAATAAATATATTTGTAATTTGTATTAGAAGGAAGCTTCGTTCCTATTAAGTCATTATAGTCTCCTGTTACTTCTAACTCGCAGAAACTCGCTAAAATTATGCAGTAGAATTACAAAGAATTATGCAGTATTTTAGGCGTTTTATAATAAGATTATAAAATCCAGAAACGCGCAGAAGTGGTAGTCAATCTGTAGAAATAGGATTTCATACGTAAACTTCATCCACAATTTCACAAAACACAGGTCATTTTCTAAATAAAATTAGAATATCCGCTACAAAAAATATGGGTGTATGATTATGACCACACGATAGAAGTGAAAACTCCTAATTTTTGAATTTTAAAATATATATACTGTAACCGTCCGCCCCGTCCGCACTCGTTAATACACGTTGACCGTACACTCCCTAGATGTGGCCCCACTGTATGTCGGTCCAAAATACCTACCCATAGCAAAGCTCATAGTTAGCAAGTACTGCGACGGACCATCAGTTCGGCAGTCGATTCGATTCAATCCAATTCAATTCAATTCGATACAGAGAGGAAAACAATTGGACGGTAACCCTACCAGACGGAACCTCATGGTATTGTTTTCTCCCTTAACAGGTATTATTATTTTAAATAAAAGTGCTGAGGCGCCTGAAGAAGTTTTCATTTCAAAAATACGCTTGTGATAATACCTATATAATTACATTAATGTTATATAATGTTTTCATTCAATAGAAAAAATATTAAAAATTATGTCGTCACTTGGTAAATAAAGGTATAACTGCATTAGGTTGCATCAATAGAAAGTCGCCCATATGAAAACTACGAGTAGTAGGTACGATTATGTGACTTAATAATTTATGTGGGCTAGTATATACTAAATAAAATAAAACCTTCGCATCTGTAGGAAGTCATTGGTTTTAAAATCAGTACTTCGCAAGACGTGTTGTTTTATGTATCCATAAATAATGTCAACCGTTTCTAAAATCCAAATACTCAACATAAATTTAAAAGATTCTAAAGACGATCCTACCAAGAGGATATTCTTTTCTATTTGAACGAATTGTGTTCCGCCCCGGATGTGATGTTAAAGCTTACAGGATTGTCTAGCACTCCATATAACCTGCACGTCATCTACTAAACAACTTCAATTGAGCAGCAGCTAAAAGTTCAGGACTTTTGTTCTTCTTTACGCATTCAACCGTCATACTAATGGGCGTTCTCCATCTGATAGCTCCATCCGATCGCCTTTTTATTTCATACGAACAAGTCTTTTAACTTATTAGATGTTATATGATATGTCTTTTCTTTGAAAGTTTTTGCCAATTTCCATAGAAGGTGTATTTGAAAAGCAAAGTCGTTATATTCCGTTTTAGTCTCATATAACATATCCGGATTAAATGACAATACTTATTTTAGTTTCTACGGTAAAAAAGTTTTTGATGTCTTCAGCGGTAAAGGTACTAAGTAAAATTAATTTTATGTAAACTAAATTAAGTGTATATTATGTATACTAAATAGGTGGGTGCGAAAACTTTGCAGTATTAATTATTCTCTCACTGGTCAATAATTTAGTTGCAACAATATTGAATTTTTCGGCAAAAAATTAAATTTACCCTATAAATTTCACTTATTTCACGTTCTAAAAAAATACTTGCAATCAGAATTTATATTTTGAATACTGACATTGAGGACAATAAATTCTATATACCTACGTTGTTTTATGCCGATCTAATGTGATTTCGTTTAAATCTGTATATATATATATATATATATATATATATATATATATATATATATATATATATATATATATATATATATATATATATATATATATATATATATATATATATATATATATATATATATATATATATATATATATATATATATATATATATATATATATATATATATATATTTTAATTTAAAATATTGTTCCTTTGTCATATTAGGCCAGTCTCTGAAGACATTCATTCTAATGAAATCCTAAAAGTTCTCGAAGTTCTTTCGCTTTTATTGAGGCTCTTCAGAACGATGTACCATTTATATAATAAAGTAATTTATAATAAAGTAAAATTTATACTTTATTTATTATTAATATATTTCCAGTGACATTTTTATGTGATATTAGTTTTGATAGGAACTCACATTCATAGAATTATATTTAATAATATTTCCGTATGTATGTCCAGATATACCTATTCAACTGGTACTGGTAAGTGTTTTCATTTGTATCTTCTCTTTTAGTAATGGATTGCTACCAACACAAGATTACTTCTTACACAGTACATCCTCTAGAACTTCAGCAAACCGAAGTACACCCCTGGCTCCATTTAGAATAGTTGCAAGAACATGTGGACTACCCCCTGTAGAACCCTTCGAGAGGCCTTGTATACAAACTAGAATGGGATGGAATAAATGAGAATAATCTACAATCAGATGGAACAAGTGAGAACAATCTAGAATGGGATGGAATAATCAAGAAGCTTCTAGAACTTCCCAGAACATTGAAAATAATATATGAGGTCCAGCCAATCGCGACATTAGTCAAGTTTAGTTTGAACGTTCTTAGAGACAAGACCAAGTAACTAGTAATTAAGAGAGTTCAGTAGTAATCTATCATTGACAACAGTAGTTAGTGAGTGACTTGTTGTGTTTGGAAGTTGGTAAAGTACATTTGGATTATGGACAGTACTCACTTATTTTACGAACTCAGTGGCGTAACTATTGCTTGTTAGAGCGGAATAAGTGAGTAGACTATAGACGATTTTATGGTAAAAACTCGTTCTACGGATTACGACAAGATGACAGAACTCAAGGAATTAATGGAGATGATGATGATAAAATTAACCGAGGAGCGCCCTGGGGGGTTGTATCTGGCACCCTCAGATGCAATGTTGCCAGATTCTGCATATTTTCCCTTTATCTAGGAAATTTTTCAATATATCGTGCACAATGTAGTTACGGAATCGTAAGACGTGATTGTGCATGATATACTGAAAAATTCCCTAGATCTAGGGAAAATCTGCACAATCTGGCAACATTATGTAATGGTTTGGGGAGGAATATCCATGACAACTCGTACAGAGCTAGTTCCTTCATGTGACGTGGTTTGTTGACGTGACGTGGACGATCCGCTACGTGGAGGTTCCTTGATAAGTGTACGATATGTTGAGGATATTTTATTCGACCATGTTGTCCCTTTTGTCCCAAATATTGGCAATAATTTCTTGTTAATGCATGACAAAGCAAGGTCGCATGCTGGCCTCCCCGTGGTCCAGATCTCAATCATATAGAGCATTTGTGGGACAGTCGGTAACTTAGAAATCATCAGTCGCTCGCCGCCTCGCTTAACGATGCTGAAAACATTCTGAGTGAAACATGGAACAATATTGACCAAGACCAGATTACGCATCTGATTTCAAGTAGTTATGAGTAGTAGATGCCAATCCGTTATTGGAAGTAGGGGTGGAAATAGACGGTAAAGTTCATTTCATAGTAGGATACTTAGACCTGGTGGACCTGACAAGCTATCAATATGACAAGCTGTCATACTGTTACAACCTACTGGATTGTTTTTAAACTTACAAAATTGAGTTTTCTTCTCATAAAATATAAAATCTGTGAAAATTAGAAAAAATCGTGTATGAAACACGTTGGGAAACTATTTTGTGTAACTCGCATCCTTTTGCGGAACTCGCTAGCGCTTGTTCCGCAGAAATCTGCTCGTTACACAAAATAGTACTTTTCCCAACTGGTTACATAAATAATAGCCTAAATGTTTCTAAACTTTTAAACAAAAACGAATCGGACCTATATTCTATGACTTTTTTAAAAAAATATTAAACATGCCCCAATATTTACACTCTACAACACAAAGATCTTGATTCTTACATATTTCGGAAATAAATTATACAACCATCTACCATTAGAATTTAAAACAATCATCGATATAGAAAAAGGAATGAATGTTAGGCGTTGCGTCATCACTGGTAATGATTTGGTTCAATGTTCAATTTGTTTCGACGTACGCGTTACTACGGTGAATGAGGCAAAGCCTAACATTCATTCGTTTTAGAGTAACAACCTTTTTACAAAAGAAGTCAGATATACCTATATAAAATCATATAAATTATCATATAATGACACTTACACGTATAATACTTTAGTCAGAATATTAATCAGATATATATATATATATATATATATATATATATATATATATATATATATATATATATATATATATATATATATAGTCAGATATATATATATATATATATATATAGTCAGATATATATATATATATATATATATATATATATATATATATATATATATATATATATATATATATATATATATATATATATATATATATATATACATATATATATATATATAAATTGTGTTTCGAAAGACTTATACACTTTTATTATTTAAATTTTCGCGCATTTTTAAAGACTTGAATTTTTAATAACAATAATTAAAATGTGTTTTATTTAATTTTGATATTTTATAATGTATCATAGCTTTAAAATATGAGTATTTTCTTAAATGGTATTTCTTAAATAATAATGAGTAGGTATCTTAATAATTTTGTATTTTATAAGCAAATGTAGTTTTTCTGCCTCAAAGCTAATACTTTATGCTGCACTTAATACTTTAAATATGCACTTCAGGATTTTTTTTATATTATTATATAAGGGGTTGAATCAATTCTATGAAGTTTAAATTCTATTTATGTTTGCACTCCATTATATCGCGACGCAACATCAACGGTACGTCAAGAAGCAAACCCACTTGTGCCTAATCATACATCATAAGATGAACAGAATCAAAAGAACGTCTTCTGTTCATTTTGAATATGAATAAAGGACTACGAGAAAATGGTAGGACGCAAAATCTCCAAAATCTTCCCACGATTCGACTTACCTATTATTAATTTACTAAAAAAGGCAGCTACAGCTACTTGTTATTGAAATATGTGGTAATATTACCAGACTTCCTTCTCCAAGCTGTGATTTGATAGTTTGATATAGTAATTCCTTACTTCACTTCAAATTAAAATAAGGTAATAACTGAGTTAAAAAGTACTTTTATTTTTTGATAAATTTTGGGATCGACTATAAACTAAAAAAGAACATGTTGTAACTTACTACGGAATAATAAATTGCTTACTTTAATTCAATCCATTGAGTTAGTAGCGCAGCGATTTTTTCATTAGTTTTAGGATTGTTTCATTACTTGTTAGATTTTTTTGCTTTAAAGTTGCTTTGTAGTAGACAATAAGGGATCCAGTGGAATAACAGCAAGTCTAGCAAAAGGAGCTATATTGGAACGAAACATCTCTCAAATACCCTTTTAAATTATATTTCTTCTTAAATGGTGATAGTCCAGCCTAGAAGGCTTCTTATATAATTATTTCTTTCGATATCAGGGCATTTTAAATAATAATGTGATCCAAAAGTGATACATCTTGAATTTTCCAGTAAAGTGGAAGAATACAGAGAATGAGGAATAAATAAAGTAGTTCGTATCCAGTGTAGACAACCAACCACATCATTGAACACATGAAATAACGATTTGAAGCTTCTCAAAATCATCATCGAGGGTGACGCCCTGATTAAATAACCGAATCAGTAGTAAGCTTCGTAGGTAAGTCACGCCATATATAAACATATAAAGTCATAATACAAATAATTTTGAAGTGTCATGTAGTTTAATATATTGTTTATATTATTTGTGATTATCTTTCTATATGTGTATTAGCATAAGTTATCTTAGACCAATTAGGATATTGATTAAGGATTACAAATAGTGAATATACGATTGGTGTAACGAATTTTTAATAAACTTTGTATATTAATAATTTTAAACCATATTTCATATAATTAGAAAAATATAAAAACCATCAGCTTCAAGTAAATAAAAAAATTAAAATCATTCAGAAAAATTAATGATATATACAAATAAAATAATTTCAAAGTAAAATCTATATCAATTTATAAGATCATATATATAGCGTCTTATTTTAATCTAATTTTTTTTCATTTTTTATGATTTTTTTGTTCGCCGCAAGCCGTGGTGCCATCATGCACTTGCCTATATTGCTTTATGGATAATACAGCCCTGCTGATATAATGGAACTTTTCATCTTTAACAATTTGTGACGGACCAAGATTATCAACGCGAACAATATTTGCATATTTATGGAATGTATTGGCATGATTTTAGCAAGGATTTTATTAGATTATTAAAATGGGTAGTCTCATAAAATATGGGGAACTGTTGACTTACATTTTTAATATTTCACATATGTTATACACGTTCATACATGCAAGGACATGTTAGGTACATTACTTTCCTACTCGCCCTTTTATTGCCATTTGGGGTGTCAATTTATATGAAAAAATCCCACCTATGTCCTTCCTGTGCGGCAGAATAATGTAACTCACATAGGGGCGGTGACTGCAAAAGCAGTCAATGGGAAGCTACACTGATGTCTCCAAGAAAAAATGCGTGACAGGAACGCAATCAGACCCTCACCAGACTTATCGTGGGACAGCTTGTAAAGAATAGAATACACATAAAGCACATCTAAAGATGCTGGTAGTCAAGATGTTATCGAATATTGTCCTCGATATTGTTGACATGAACAAACCTCGCTTACCTGTTGCTGACGTTAAATTTTACATTCCTTTGCAGTTTGTAGATATGTGTTAACTTAAATTACGCTTAGGCGGTATCTGCAAGAATTTTATTTATTCATTTAACTTTCAGCAGTATCTTGAAGCTGTCACTTATCGAGTTTATAATAAATAACATGTTTGCCCAAAGGAATATATTATCAGTCTTTTCTTTCAAAACGCAAATAAAGCTCTTTCTTCTTCAAGGATGTGCCTGTCGCAGAGTATTTGCGAGTGCCAAAAGCCAAAAGTAACATAAAAATGACTATGGTAAAAAAAACAACATTTCATGTAGATGTTTATATCAAGTTGTCAACTTTTATTCGTTATTATTATCATGGATGCCCGGGACACATAAATCAGCATCAACATGAACATCGGTGAAATGTTTTCTGTTGATGTCTGCTTATTGTTTACGAGCGAACCCAATCATAAACCATCCTATATATCTAATATTGAAACTCGGACTTAACTAAAATTTTACGAAATAGTCACTTCATGTCTTGAACAGGTTGTAATAAGAGTTGAGTTTCTAGGCAGTAATTATTTGGCAATAATATGTATACCTACCTGCCGATCTGCACCGGAAGCGCTGTTATTTGAAAGGATCTTTTATAAAGTGTGGGCGTAACAAAGCAGGTAATAAGGTTCCATGCCACACTGCATTAAATGGGAACAATTTGTTTGACATAAAAATGACAAATCACTACAATAAAGTTGTATTATATGTCACCCTCGACTAACCGTAGGAATTTATGAATGGGAATATTTACACGCCTGTTGCTCTTCAGAATAAAAGTGTTGATGGGCCTCCTTCGGTAAGCTTTCAGTGGTAAAATCATTATGATTTGTTACTTTATATTTACTATTTATTATGTCCTTCCTATTTACTATTTTTTAGAACATATTTCTAATATTTTGTATTCAATTTTAACATATAATGAGTCAATTAATTAAAGCATCTGCAATACAACAATATTATATAGGTTTGGTATGCTATATTATAAAAGATTTTATACCTACCTTTTCAAATGTTGCTTGAATGCTTCATTCATTAGTTGGAGGAGCGCGCTGCGTCTGTTTTATTAGTCGTAGTTGCCATAAACAATCTCAAATCCTTCAGGTTTTTGATATTGGTGTTTTTATATTTATACAAAAGGAGGATATATGTTGTACTATGTGCGATTGCTTCTTTCTTAGGAAGATAAGGAATTTTGTACATCTCTGACAACACATTTATATTTCTATTTAGCGTTTGAAAAGCTTTTTTTTTCAATTTTATACAAAGCACTGGTGGTGTCACATCCAGTGAGGCAATGTATTGTTAGAAGATTCCTGGAAACCTATCGGCCCAATTTTTTGACAATGTCGTGTGTGGCTATATACCACTTATTCTCACTGCTGAATGAATAGACGGGTTTAGGTGTCAAGTTATACAGTAGTAGTGTAGGAGGAGCAGGAACACATCGGTGTCAACTGATTTTACAAGGATTGCCTCAGAGTGGATGATCGGCTAGTACGTGTAGGATTATACGGGTGTCTGCTTCTTCCTGGGTGCTGTTCAATGTTATTAAGTTCGGTTTTAGCAATGAGAAATAGGTACATCTTTTGAATTTTTAAATCCTCCTGCGAAAACCAATTTTTCGCCATCTTTAAGCAATGCGGGTCCATTTTGCACCAAATAGTTTGTCAACAAAATTAACAATGATGCTTTATTCGAAGAAGATTCGAAGAAGAGTCTCCACGTCTACACCTATCACCTTCTTTGTTGAAAATAGTTGTCGAAAATTGTTGAAAAAGTTTCGCAATAAACCGCGATCAAAATATTTTTTTCATCAGTCAAATGACGATAAAAACATGGAAAAACAATTGTATTTTTTTCTATTGCAAATCTACGTATAAAGAACCGCAATTTAAAATAAATAAAATGTTCCTATAACTAGAGTGGTTTTTGAGATAAAACGTGTTATGTCTCAAAAAGTTGAGTTTTCAAATTACCGCGACTCTTCTTCTTGACATTTTTTCAATATAGAAGAAATCGAGATACCCTAGCGAAGTCGTGAAACTTGAAAAAAAAGTCGAAAAATAAGCGTCTTTCGACCGTGATTTTACTTCAAGTAGGTTTACTCACTAGTAGGTTACAACGTAGTTTCCCTAGAAGTGGTAGTCGTAAAGATAAAATCTGAGGCTCGCGGAACAAAACATATTGTAATAAAATATTTCAGGAGGCAATTTTATTGACACAAGTTTTTAATGACACAGCCCAGTGCGCCATGTATTAGAGAATACCGAATTTTGTACCGTACCGGGACGATAACATAATAAGTGGCTAGTC
Organism: Tetropium fuscum; assembly: GCA_964058915.1. Lineage (NCBI taxonomy): Eukaryota > Metazoa > Arthropoda > Insecta > Coleoptera > Cerambycidae > Tetropium > Tetropium fuscum. The sequence continues at coordinate 60,453 of CAXKVY010002323.1, forward strand.
TCAACATCACAGTTTTAAAAATCGTAAGGGAAAAACCAAAGATTTCCACCGGAAAGGTGACAAAATCATGGAATGTCCCTAAAAACAACTGTTTATTGTTTTGACCACATAGACAAATTTCGATGGGAAACGTCGTGCACATGTCGAAAATTATATTGATATCAGATCAGGAAAACTAATGGATAGGGCTGGAACCTTTGATGTAACTGTAACACTCGGAGTAGTTTCCACAAACACCAAAACACTTGGCATCATCCGGAGACGATTAAAACTGGTTTTAATCGTCTCCGGATGATGCCAACTTGGTTGGCGAAACGCGCATCGAGCGAAGTGAAAGTGTTTTGGTGTTTGTGGAAACTACTCCGAGTGTTACAGGAAAACTAAAATAGACAAATTTCGTGGGAGATAAAACATGTTTAATGCAGATAAAACATACTTAAGCGACTTACAAAATGTCCGTCCATTCATCTGAATGCAGCGCTTTTTTTTGAGACATTTAATATTCTGCTGTGGGTTTCGCATGTAAAGTTGTTATAACTTACATAAATTCAATATCAACATTAACTTAAGTAATATTCCTGATCACCTGCATAATTGCGGGTCGCATAATATGCATCCCGTAATATGCGACGTACTTGTAAGAATAAAATAACTCGCCTTGTAAGAATAAAATAACAGTGACAGCTGACACATTTGACTTTAATCGTGTTTGAGACTTGAAGCTATGTTAATTTCGAGTTTTAAATTGAGTTTCTTGTAGTCTACATATAATCTAGAAGCATTAAAAAATATTTTAGAAATATTAACCGAAAAGTAAGAAATACACTTCAGTTTATAATTTTAGTAGTTTAACGCTTTCTAAAACAATGTGGCAACTATTGCGTCACACCTTGTGATGACGCAACTGTCTTATTTCCTGGGATAAACTGGTGAATTTTCAAAATTGCGGATTAATATTGCCATCATGGTCCCAAGCGACTCAAAATCCGTATCTCGGGGTTTTTGGGGTACACATTAAGTATTTTTTTCAAGATGGTAGCTCCAAGCTAGCGGACATTTTGGCCATATATATATGGTCGGAATTGATTCAAAATCGGTGTTTCGGGATTTTTCGGGGTCGCTGATCAAGATTTTTTGGTTGAAACAAATATTCCAAATATTAACGCCATTTAATGTAGGTAGCCATACGTTAAAACTTGTTGCAGTAAGCAGTAAGTACCTTACCTGACTTGCCATATGATTTATGCCGAGTCTTAATAAAGGTCTCACGTACCTAGTCATGTCACATTATTCGCATCCTGTCTAAGGCCAGGTCATGCTACCCTCTTCAGCGGGCGATATTACTCTATTCACGATAATAAGGAGTAAGACGATCCACAACTCGGTGTCGTTTTACATCTTCATACAACAAAGTGCTTTTGTATTTGCCTTTTCTATGAACTGTGATTTTATGCTCTATTAAAGAATATTCGGAGCACATGAGCAATAACCGCTTTTTGTCTACCAAAATGCGAGGTAAGTCTAGTTATAAACCATAGGGGGTTGGGTACCTACGCAAATCAACTGGGTATTTAGATCAAACACCTCTCAACTTTGATCTGAAAACATTGTTTACCCGTAATGCTAATGCGAAGTTCTTGAAAGCAAATATCTTTAATCCGTGTGTGGATTTGCTGATGCGTGGTGGTCCTATCACCATAGTGATATTTTCACCAGTTGTTGTGTTATTACCATGTTACGTAGACCAGGTACCTATATTTGTTGCTCTTCTTGGTTGTTGTTTTGATAAGGGGTGGTTTAAGGAAAGGAGGGTGTTAATTCAATGGTTATTTGATATTTAATGGTTATTATATGTTAATTCAATGGTTATTTTTTTTCATTTACGAGAAGCTTATTGATTTACAATAATTGTCTTAAATCTATGTTAGTTGGGTATTTTAATGTTGTTTTTTTGTTGTTAGTTTTGTTTGTGTATTATTCTCTTTATTTATAACTGTTAGAGACTCTTTTTGTTGTAATTATTTTATTTTCATTTTTTTGTATTCTTTTTTATTTTTTGTGGTTAGTGGCGATGGTAAATGGGTAAACATCAAACTAAAGGATGGGTGCTACTTATATCTGAAATTCTCAGCATGGGTGAATTTCAGATATCAGTAAATAAGTATCATACAGGGTATTTTAAACTCGCTGCCATATTAGACGTAGAGAACAACACATATTTTCATCTTGAAAATTTGTTCCGTAGATAAGTGTCATAGTTCTACATTTTTAAAACCTCCTGTCATTTCCGGTGAAACCTCGCGTATAATCGGAAGTCAAATGCTCTTGTTTTAAATAGAACGCCTCATATATCATTACATTGTTGGATTTAACATTAGAATCTGAGGAACTTAAGCATGCCCTCTATCTCTTACCGTTTTTGATATAATAATTCTGTTAATTTTTTTTACCAAAATGATTAGATAACCGAAAATTAGAGATCATAATTATAATTATTAATTATTATGTATTTATAAGAGAAGCTCAAATTTTAATAGGGAAAGGGTAGTTTTATGAAACAAATTTATCATATCTTTACACAAAAATTCCCATCCCTCCATACTCATGTGTCTTTATCTGTCAATAACTTTAAAAATAACAGTAACATACGAGCCCATGGTTTGGAATACCCAATCAACAACTCCGGGTGTTTGGACAACCCAATTGGAACTCCGCTGCACACGTCGTTCGCTCAACTGCAATCAGCGTGCGGAAGAGTATCACTTCCCGCACTTGTTAGGTAAATAACTATTGTTGATGGCAGTATATTTTCTGGAATCATTACCTCTGAAGATAATACATGCATCAACGATCAACTTCTAGATATCATCAGACTACCTATGAAGATGAATGTACAAGCACGCAACTTTTAGGAGCTATAGTATAAATATTATTATACTGACAAATAAAGAATTTTCACACCTGAGTTCTACCTTTATTGTCATCTCGTATCTGCTAATGCATCCAAGTATCTATATATGTCCTTGTGAACAATGCCTATGATTCTATAACTGATAGCTAACCTAAATACTTACAGGCTTACATGTATTGTGAATACCCCCGCATTTGACGTTAACTGATTTTAAGTGACCATGTGTTGTATTACTTGTGTACAATAGCTGACAGATCTATACCTGCAATGAAAGTAAATTTCAGTATATTTCCATCTGCCCGATAAGTATTTTGTAGGAGAATTTGTGGTTTATCTACAATTTCTCAGAAATTAGTGGAACTTGACCGGAATTTTTATAACATTACATTATATGGCAGTTTATAACATTTGCTACAACATTATTCTACTCAAATTCTTTTCGGCTGCAACAGATTTTATTAGCTTTGAAATTCTGTGCTATTCATATTTGTTTTGTGAAAAGTAATCTTGGGTTTGTAGCATTTCATTACATAGAGAAATAAGCTTATTTCTCTACAATATATATATATATATATATATATATATATATATATATATATATATATATATATATATATATATATATATATATATATATATATATATATATATATATATATATATATATATATATATATATATATAAAGGGTCCGCCAATAGGGACGCTCGATCTTTGACAGCTCATGGCGGCCATGTTGTTTGTGGTAGAGTTGGCAAACGTAGTTGTTATTATTCAGTGTATCTTCACAAATCACCATGAACCAATTCAGCCGCGAGCAACATGTGCAAATCGTTAAAACTTATTACGAAAATCATTCATCGGTTCGAGCAACGTTCCGCGCGCTCCGCCAATTTTACGGTGCAATTGATCGTCCTGCTGAGTCGACTATCCGTCGTTTGATTAACAAATTCGAGGCAACCGGTTCGGTGAACAATCAGCCAACACCGACGCGTCGTCGAAACGTCCGATCTGCCCAGAATGTCGCCGCTGTGCGCGATAGTGTGCGTGAAAATCCGCGACAGTCAATTTCACGTCGCGCACAGGAACTCCGCCTTTCGGAAACATCACTTCGCCGAATCTTGCATCTGGATTTGGGCATGCATCCGTACAAGATCCAGCTGACACAAGAGCTCAAAATAAACGACCATAGACAGCGCCGTATCTTCGCTGATTGGGCTTTAGAGCAGTTGGAAGTCGACCCCGATTTTGGTCGCAAAATCATCTTCAGCGATGAGGCACATTTTTGGTTAAATGGGAATGTCAACAAGCAGAATTGCCGTTATTGGGCCGAGAACAATCCACAGGAGGTCCACCAGGTCGCAATGCACCCAGCAAAGGTAACTGTTTGGTGTGGATTTTGGGCCGGAGGCATCATCGGGCCGTATTTCTTCGAGAACGACGATGGTGTGTCCATCACGGTAAACGGCGAACGATACAGATCCATGATAACGAACTTTTTCTGGCATGAAATCGACAATATGGATGTCGAGGATATGTGGTTTCAGCAGGACGGCGCTACGAGCCACACAGCGCGCGCCACAATGGATCTTCTGCACGAGCGCTTCGGAGGAATGGTTATCTCGCGCGGAGGCGACATCAACTGGCCACCGAGATCGTGCGATTTAACCCCACTAGACTATTTCTTGTGGGGTTTTCTTAAATCACAGGTCTACGCAAACCAACCACAAAACACTGATGCCCTCAAAGTCAACATACGCCACGCCATCGATGAAATACAGCCCGATTTGTGCGCCAGAGTCATTGAAAATTGGACTTCTCGTATGCGCGCCACCCAGCGAAGCCGAGGTGGACATTTGACCGATATTATTTTCCATACATAATGCCTTCGAATACTCTTTCAAACAAAAAATAAATTTCATTTATACCTCTCACACAACTTGCTTTATTTCATTTTAAAGATCGAGCGCGCTTATTGGCGGACCCTTTATATATATATATATATATATATATATATATATATATATATATATATATATATATATATATATATATATATATATATATATATATATATATATATATATATATATATATATATATATATATATATATATATATATATTAGCTTTGAAATTCTTTGCTATTCATATTTATTTTGTGAAAAGTAATCTTGGGTTTGTAGCATTTCATTACATAGAAATAAGCAAATAGACGAATAAGAAAGAAAACACACTTACCAGTGTTATATCTGGACACACATACGGAAATGAATCACTATGCACATGAAAACGAACCACTTAGAAGTTGTACAAGTTCTTTCACCTTTCTTGAGGATCTTCAGAGCAGTATACGATTTATTTCATTGATCATTCATACTTGAATTTAATTTACCAATACACCAACACTTGCAGTGACGTTTTATGACATTAGTTTTTGACGGAACTCATTCTTAGAATACACAAACCTAGTCTACTATTTATATTTGTTCTATTTGAACATATTATATATAAAAGCATTAGGCATACAGTTATCCAGAAGATGTTAAACTTTAAAATGCATAAAATCTTGTTGAACCTATTGAAAAACAACTACTTTTTCCAACTATATGCGGGAAAATATTGAATTATATATACAATAGAGTTCTGAAGCATTAAAAGAGGGAGTGATACAGAAATTGCTTGCTTAGTCAAAACTAAAATCATTTGTTGGTTGTATGTATTAATTGTTTCTTCGAAAATTCTCGAAAAAAATCCAATTTTCACCCTGGATATATATATATATATATATATATATATATATATATATATATATATATATATATATATATATATATACAGGGTGTCCACTAGTGCGCGGAAAGCCAATATCTAGGTAACAAAGCAGATATTTTTTTTCTCTTCAGCGTTGCCTGGTTTCTCGAGCTCCACAAAATAAAAATAAACTCGGATATACAGGGTTTTGGTAGGTATCATAGATGATTACGAATGCTAAATTATATATAATATGTATGTATTAAGATATATCAGATATAGAAGGGAAAATGATAGCATAGACTAAATAGGAAGTAGGAATGTAAATAGTAGATATAGTGTATATATAGTAGACAGACATAAATTCAATAACTAAAGGGAGAAAATGTACATGGGATAGACTTTATTAAAATTGAATCAAGACTCCATAAAAACAAATTGAGGAAACCAAGGAAGAATAAGAATAATTGGAAATAGATAATAGTAATTGGATATATCAAACTAAATTGGGGAGAAAATTACAGGATAGGGATAAGGCGAGGAGAGATACGAAGAATCATAGATTGAAAATATTGTTTTGTTAGCAGTTGGCAGAGAGGAAAGGAGTTATTGGTTTGCATGAGGCCATATGAACGGAGCATGCTTAAGTTTTGAGAAAGGTTAGACGGACAAGATTGAGGTGTCATAGTGAAAGCGTATGGAACACGACAGCAACCAATATTAAGATAGTGCTTATCACTTTATGAGTATATAAGTCATGACTATAAAACAATTTTAAATAGAGCTCAAATCTATAATATTTTATTGAAAATCATTTGGACGTAAATCATCAAAATTTATACAAATGTCATATATGTCAACAATTTTTATTTTAGGTTAAATATAGAACAGAAATTTTATAATAGTATATCAAATATAATTTTCTCGTATCAACCATACAACAATATTCTAAATTGATCATATGCATATATTTCTATCATAGTAATCAGCAAAGTTCTTTGAATAAATGTGTTAAATTTATATTTATCATCTTTCTTTGTGTTATGAATTGCATGGTTTTCTCTTAGCTTACTTCTAGATCACACTACTGATATAAGAGCGTAGGCATATGGATTTAATGAACATAGCCGGACCATAAGAGGTATAAAAAGGTACATTTCTACATAAAAATTTTAATAATATTTTCAAAATTAAAAATATTTTCAAATTAATTTTACCCAGTTTTAAAATAACATAAAATGAGAAATCTATACCTATTGTGAAAGTCCCGCCAATCGGGACATTTACAATAGGATTTAGTTCTCGAAAAAAACTCATATGGCATGAAATAGTTATTTGTGTAATAAGTGCGGAAAGACGGCGATCGCGACAAGTGAGCGCCGCGCTCGAGCGAGACGCTGACGTGTCGCGATCGCTGTCCGCACGTGTCTCACACATTATTTTTTTGTCCAGATCCCAGAAAATGAAGCTTTTCTATGCATGCGGAGGAAAGCGGGAAGGGGGCTATTTTAAACAACGACGCCGACGTAAATGTGAGGAATAGTAGGTATATTACAGGCGGAAACCTCGTGTAGTGTATTACACAATTACACAATTATCAATTGCAATAGTTCAATAAAGTATAATCTATGTGAATATGTGTTTGATATACCTAATCTAAACCTAAACAAAACTTTCTGTAAGTAATTCAAATTTTTCGTGATGGACGGAATACATGGCGGGAATTAACGTTCGTAAACTTATTTACAAGTGGTTGGTTAGTCCAAATTCCCAATGTATTAAGAATGCATATGCTACTAAATATACGGTACTGCAATACGAGTTGCATACACTTATGTTTAGGTTTATAAAAATGAATGTATGCAACCCGTATAGCTCATTATATAATAAAATATAAACATAAAAATGAGTGTATGCAACTCGTATAGCAGCAGTACCGTATATTTAGTAGCATAATATACATTTATAATACATAATATATTATTAGTATTGCATTTTTATAATAGTAGCGTTTCATTATGCTTTTATTACTGTAATATAAAACCAGTCTACAACCTTCGATAGCTCAGTTGGTAGAGCGGTGGACTGTAGTGGAATCATTAAAGTAGACATCCATAGGTCGCTGGTTCAAATCCGGCTCGAAGGATACTTTTTTTTATTTTATGATAAACACTTATATTTGGTACATTATATACAAAATGTATTTTATATTCAATTTTGATTAATTAAAGTAAATATAATATATAAACATGTACTATCTGTTAGTTGACCACCAGCAGAAAAAAATTAACCAAATAGGTATATTTTTTCATTATACTTAAGTAATTAATTTGTTTCATTAAATAATTAAGGTATAAGCAGTAGTAATAAGTAGTTGATAAAAGCGGCTTCATTTTAACGAGGCTACCACACTGCAAATGTTTCCAAGTACGGGATGGATGCTTTTTCTCACGCGCAGCACCTAAACCTGTCGTTCTAGTGTGGTTAGGGTTTATTTATAACTATAACAAAACTCAAGCATGCCACCTGCAACATCACTATTGCAGGTGCAATGATGTCAAGTTTTTTTAATTCGGCCAATCTACTAGGCCAAGCTACTATAGGCACGATCCGCTACTATATATTTCATATAAATATATGTAGATTTTGTAGAGTTTCCACTCTATTTAAGGTATTTAAGTAAATATATATATATATATATATATATATATATATATATATATATATATATATATATATATATATATATATATATATATATATATATATATTAGCTTTGAAATTCTTTGCTATTCATATTTATTTTGTGAAAATATATATATATATATATATATATATATATATATATATATATATATATATATATATATATATATATATATATATATATATATATATATATATATATATATATATATATATAATTTCTTATAAATTATCCTGCTTTTAATTTACAGGGAATATGAATTGATAATAACCGAATAGGTAACTTACTTCAAGTATCAGGATATTGATTTGTTCGCACTAGCATTGTAGTACCTACCAGGGTGAAGCACTATGTTTATAAATTAAAGGAGACGTAGAAAGCAGATTAGCAGATCAGTACCTCCTTGCCTCCTGCCTTGACAAACCGCGCAACATCCGATATTAGCAAATATCTACTAAATTCCCATCAAGGTAAGTACTTACTGATAATAACATCTATCGCCCAATGCGTACTTCAATGGTTTCTTCAAATAACGGAATGAGACAGAATTTTACCAAAAAGAACCAACACCAGCTCCCATACAATTGAGTTACGGATCTCCTATATCACTACCATTAATTATTCGTAAGAATAGATATATGTTATTTTTTTCGATATCCATATTTATATTCATCTGCAGTAGCAAAATCTATTGTCAGTCTTTGATATCCGCCAAATTGAACCAATTTTACTTTTTATATGACCATAAACACACAGAATGTAACATAACAATAAACAATATAAACATACCTACCATTTGTAAATATTATCGGCATACTACAATAAATTTCAAAATATACAGGAGTATTTTCCAGGCATATGTTTTAATAGCGACAATACTTTTCGAAACATGTTCCCTAATAGAATATTAGGTACATATTCTATTAGTGAATAGTAAGGCTCGCATATACACCTAATATCAATATGCCTTGAATAAAACTCGTTTAACGAAAGACATACTGAATATACCGATTGCACTCATGACAGGACTGACGATGACGACGGCGATGATGACTGAACGCCAAAAACACTTACACTTAGCTCGACTTTCATTATATAAGTGTTGTTGTAGTGTAGGTATATAACTGCGCGTCATATCAGTGTTGTGTGGTGTAGTAGTGATATAGTATGTGTAGCAAAATTTAAAGAATATTCTGTAAACTTTGGTTATAGTGGTGTAGTAAGCGTTATATAAGTGCATATATAGCGAAATATTAAGTATATTTGGTGTTCGTTGTTGTCGTCGATGTTATAAAAAATCGGTCAATTATTTTGAAAGAAGAACCATTTAATTTAATGTTACTTTTTGGTATCCCAATTCCCAAGTTATATGTAGTAAATACCTACATATATTTATTACGTGACCAGTTATTCATCTCGGGCATTGTATCAGAATTCAGAATGGTTCAACATGTAAAAGATTTCCTGAGAAACAACATCTACATAAAACATAACAATTAATTCGTCTCATATCCCTATACCTACTATGTATATTCAATAACTGCTATATTGAAAACAAGACAATTTGAAACGAGTTTCAAATTAATTTAGAGCGCGAACAACCTTGCAAGGCCGTTTCTAAATGGTAAATGGCCTACTGAGTATGAAAAACCTACCCAGTCGATTTCAACCGCAACAATAAAAATGTCATCGCTGCTACAAATCTTAATGATTGGTAAACTGTATAATCGGTATCGAAAGGAATTGTATTTCCCGTAACCAAGCACTATATAATGGCAAATAAATTTTATTTTTACCACGGATTTTGTTTATAGAAACTTAGTACGTGTCCACGTTTAAAAACCGGTTTAATTAAATGAATTAAAAGAAACCCGTCAATGTCTCCTTTTGACGAGGAAGGTGAAATAACAAATAATAAATTAATTTATAGGTACCTAAACAAATAATATGACATTTTAAAATATTTCAATATTTCCTACCTTCGTCAACACAGATGGGAACTGTGAAACGTGTTCAAAATATTCAAAACATCTTGCAGATACTTGGTAGGTAATATAATCAAATATTTTATAGAAAAAATCTTAGAACTCTTCTATCCAAGATGAATTTGTTGATTGGGAGAGATCGAATCTGAATAACTTAGGTATTGAAGACATTGAGGTTTTCATTTGTTCCATTAATTTGTTAGAGAGAGAAAAAATCCAAATCAAAGTAAGGCAAATATATTCCAGAGTTTTTCCAAGGCGGAACAACTGAAGACATCTTTATATATGCAATTTTCAGATTTATTTGCAAATTTTGCAAATTTCGTGTGCAAATTTTATATTTCTAGATTCAGCGGTTTGAGCTGGGTGATGATTACCAGCCAGTCCCCAAAGGGTGTAAGTATTAAAAAACCAATTATATGCATAAAAGTAAAATAAAATCGAATCATATGCCTTTTTTGTATGCCTTTTTTTTCTAAAATTTTACCATTTTTGAGGGAAACATATACTTGGCTAAATATATTGGGCTTTTGTATCGAAGATTATAATAATGATGTAAAAAATTAACGTAATATAAATAAGCAATAAGTATCTACTGTAAGAAGTAAGTATTTGGCACTTTTCATAGTACGTTGGACATTAAATACAGTGTTTTGTCACGGTTCTTGTAGTTTGTGGAGTCATTAATGATTATCAGTGGTAAAGTGTCTACTGGAACAAAAAGTAAGGCTTTAAAATTGTTAGCAATATGTAAAAATGATGGAGTACTGTTTGCGAGCAGGATTAAAGAAGGAATGCAAAAAAATTAATGACCAATTAACTGACACAAAGAAGGAAGTTAAATTTAATTGGCTCATGTCAATTTCACCTTGAAATATCAACGTGAAACGTAAAAAGTATGTAATATTGAGGTTTTTCTTGGTAGGGTAGAACACTTACTAGAGTGCCTATCTAGTTCAACAAAACTATAAAGACACGGTAAAATAATTGATAGTTTTCGAAGGTGCCGCATCGAAAATTTCTATTTTCCATTTAAATAACATGGGAACAACATTCTCTTCCACTTTTGAATTTTATACTCAAGGTTAAAGTTGGATTAATGATAAATTTTTATATTTTTCCAATTTTACGCCACAACCATCAACTTTATGGGAAAATTTTATAGGATATTTTTTTGGACAGCATTCTATTTTCTATAACTTATCTTTATGAAATTTTTTGATATTATTTACAAGTCGTAAGTTTTTTGCATTAAACTGATTTTATTTTAAGTAATCGTAATTTTATTGTTAAAATTAATTATATTACTTGAATTAATAGAATTTCAATCTAAAAATAATTTTTTTTAGTGTAATTAAATTAATTGCCAAAAAGTATTCTCCTTTTCTGAACAGAGTAACTTTATATTATTTGATACTTGGAAATCATTCCACGGTCAAGACGACCGATCCACAAAAAACAGTAAAAAGTACCATGGAATAAGGCCCAAATGTGAGACTCAAAATTCCGTCAATACGCTATTGGGAGTGTTTAAGAAATGGAAAAAATTACAGCGTAGTTCTCAACGCAAAAAAATCCCCACACAAATTAAAAATGAAACTGCTTACAAATGGATATGGCTCAATAAAACAGATGTGTCTTGGACTTGTTTGATACATATACATCAGCAGTCCTCTAATTATAATTAATTTTGACAAAATCTTCATTAGGTAATGTAAAACTACTAGGCAGATGATTTAAATATATATATTTGTTATTTATTTAACAAAACAAATTTAAATTTACATATTAAATATAGCGTTATAAAATTCCTTGTCTATATCTGGAATATAAGGTACCATGGCGAGAATGTGTTTTTGAAGTGAATACTTCTTTAGCCGCATGTGATTTTTAAAGGTCGCGTCACGACACATTTTATGAAAATATCATAAAATGTGTCGTGACGCGACCTCGTGTCGCAAGTGAGATAAAGCATATGATAGATATGAGGGAGAGAGAGAGAGAGAGAAACAGAGATATATAATGCAGTTTTGACTTGGGCAACGATCCCCCACATGTGTTCTAAAGCGCAAAGCAATTTTGATATAATGAGAAACAGAGATCGCGATTGCAGCTTTGACTTGGGCAACGATCTCCCACAAGTGTTCTAAAGCGGAAAGCAACTTTGATATAATTTATAAACAATCGTGACAGAATCTGAATTAATCAGAATACAATATTACTTATGCATATCCTGTTGGATATATCTGGATTGGGCTTTCGAATCTGATCCAAATGGCTGATGATCTATTTTCGCGGAGGATGCGTCCTTGCCGCTATTTCACTTTCTTCGTGAGAAATTCGGTTTAGATATGAATAACGACCGGAATTGCCAGGACTAAATCAGGAACTTGATTGGTGCTATATTCTTGAGAAATCTACACCATTTAGAATCACGAACATATCTCTCTCTCTCTCTCTCCCTCGAACACCCTCTCAACGAATCAGTAAGTATTCATTTATATATCATATCATGTGTACTGTGCTGCACGCGGATTTCTTTTTAATCTAAAAGGATTTTCAACTTTTATGCTGATTTGAGAGCTGCTAAATGATTCCTGGTGTTATGGTCATACCTATATGTTAAGGTATGTACTTGAGCAGTTATTAAGAACTGCTGTTTACAAAATAAAATACTGCAAAGAAAACTTTTGTTCAGGTGCCATAATTACAGGCGGTTCATTTCATCATCATGACTACTTTTGTGGCAATATTTTGGGAGCTAGTTTTAAAATTGATCAAGGGCTAAACCAAAAAACGTAGAAGCATATGATAAATGCCTCAGACATCAGTAATTGGAATTACTAGATTTATAATAGAGCATATTTATACGTCTCATTGTTGATTGAAGGTCTGAATCCTTCAATCAACGGTCTCATTTAACTCATAACTGCAAACTTGGTTGCCTACGTCGATATCAATTAAATTTATTATTTTTCACCTCTCCGCTAGATATGATCCGTTGTTTTGTTGAGAAAGGATATTTGTTGGAAGTAAAAAAGAATTCGGTAGGTATACAGAATAACTAATAACGGACACCTTAGTAAGCCGTTGAAAACTGTGTAATATAGTCATTTTTTATAGGCTTATTTTTGAAGTTACTGTGATTTTTTTTGGAATTTATATTGGAATCTTATATTGGAATTCCTTTATAAATTTACTCTAATTTTTTTATATGTCGCAGTTTTTTTACTATACGTGAGCACGTATATAATAGTAATATATTTTTTTCAAAAACAAAATAAACTTATGCATTTAATATTTTATAATACACTGCGTGCACAAAAGCCCAATATTTTCATAAGTACCGTTCAAGACATCATTAGTGGGTATACAATTAGACAATAGTGCATGATTATTGGCCATACAGAACATGGCCATGGCCATACAGAACATGGTGTGTTTTTTCTCTCTATTGTTTGTCAATGTTTATCGTAAAAATAAAGTTGCATTTAAATCTTATTCAGAAGCCTACGTAACTTTAACGTTTTTACGAATGTTAGATTATTTTTTCTGCATTCATAATTGTATTGCTTCCCACTTAGTATTAAAGTATATTTTTTGGTACTTATCTATTCCTCGAAGGACAGGTACTTCCGTAGTTTAAAGTGACTTAATATTTAAATCATTAAGGTGAAAGGAAAAAAAGGCATTTAAATTTAGGGAGAAAAAATACTGCGGCACTAATTTTATTATATTCAAGCCGATTATTATTTTATTGTATTCGTAACGTGTATTTTGTGACGAATGTGCTAGGTACAAAATTGGACCATACCAAACAAACTTAACCAAAATTTAGGCAAAAACCGCAAGGAAACCGGTACAAGTGTGTTGTGAAATTACCTTACAATAACAGCGGCTGCTAGAGGGTAGGCAGTAGGGTATTGCCCTTTTAATAAATCTCTTGTAATAGATACATGATTTATAAATTCCTAATTTGTAATTTGTGTCTCTGATATGTTTGATAACAATTAATTAATAGATATCTCATGTTTTTGATAGTGAGATTAGTTAATACTCCGCGCTGATTTTAAAAGTCGTGAATTGTGATAAAATGGATGTTTTGAAAGAATATTTTGCTAAAAATTTCCGGGGTGCCGACACCGCCCGGAAACTTTTACTAGGGTGTTCGGTACCCCAGCTGCCCTCCCATTCAAAAATGTCACGAGCCGCCACTGCTTTACTACAGACGTCTGTTGTTATTTTCGAGTTTCAAGCTCACCTATTAAATGTATAGGGTATGACACGAAATTTTCTTACGTTGTTACTAGAAAAGGGGCAAAACTCCCGCCCAATAGGGTAAAATTTCAGGTGCCTGGCGGGTCAAATAACTTAAAATAACAACTGTTCCGTTTTATAGTCTAGTCACGTAAGTCACTATGTATTTAAAATACATCATTTCCTGCAGAAGGTTTGACCGGAAAAAAAATCGGAAATATGTATAGTTTGTAACATCGAAATATAAGACAAAAACCGGAGCAAAAAACCCTCATTATATCGATCCCATCACACCTACTGCCGCATTTTTAACAGCGTTCTCAAGTATAACCTATTTCCAGGAATTTAAGGAAAAACAAATGATTTTATATACATCGCCCATCACATTATGACATTATCATGTAGTATAACAAAACATTGTTCACACTATATCATAAAACCTTTCCTTTCGTCATATCATAAAACAATTGGATGGTGAATGTGATGCAGAATAAGAATGTTTCCCATTCAAATATTACGGATCCATTTTACACGTTCCTCGGCCGTGTCACATCGGCATCATTGGCCATCATTGGCCATCGAACATTTTGTGATAAAGTCGGGTCAACAATAATTCTTGAAATTGAAGTAGTACAGTTATTTTTTAATTTAGTGTATTATTTTGATGGATTTTGTGTTAAAATTGATTAGTTATTAGTATTATATCAAAACATAACAACTTGTTGAATGAAAGCGCCTTTATAGTGACGATTTTAACTTGCTGTAAGAAAAGTTATACTGCCCCGATCTCCCTTTTAAAATTTTTTATATCTCACATTTCGATGTACTTCTATATGGTTTATGAGGTTTATTGTCTTAAATTTGCAACCCTCTCCGAGTGGAGCACAAATTACTCCAGCCGTTCAAAAGAGTGAACTAAATTGCACTAACGTGGAAACGTAGCTTAAACCGTTAGTCTGACAGCAAAAATTTGTTATTTATAAAAGAAACTTTTGAGTTTCTCAGCCGAAAACTCCGCGAAAGCATATATCTACCACTGCTCTAGTAATTGAGCTTTCCAACGGTGTTTTGTTCGAAGTTTTAGAGTCAAAATTATTGAAATTATGACAGCCGCAATATCGCTTATATTGAACAATTATGGTAAAATTCAGCGTCGTAGCTAGGGCAGGGCAACCGGGGCCCACGCCAGGGACTGAAATGACACAGTATGTCCACGCCACTGGACCCGAGTCTGCGCTCGAGCCTCGAGTGGCATGAACCTTGTGACCTGGATTTCCCCGAAAGGCCTATGCGAAAGCGAGCAACGTTTTTAGAGGAATCGCGTATAAATATTATCAGTTATACTGGGAGAGTCGAGTAGTCGAGTCTTGTGTGTTTCATAACTTATAACTTTTAGACAAATCCTTTTGTGGGCTGTGCTGTTTACGTTTTAGATTAGATCTTAACGTAGGTAAGAACATTTTATTGCTTTGTAATTAAAAGTACCTAATGTAAACAAATGTTTCTTAAATTAGAATGCCACCAAAAAAGCCGTCAGGGTCGGAATTTAAGAAATTAAGAGAAGCGCGAAAAGAAAGTGAACAAAAATTGTCAAATAGATTATTCGGCTGGATATCCAATTCGAGTAATTTAGCTGTTGTAAATGAAGGTTCCGGATCTGCGTCTTCGTCTATGGAACTAGATTTAAATGTTAATGTTACTGACAATAATGACACTTTAACAATCACATCGACTTATGGAAACGAAAGTGATTTTACCCAAGAATCCCAAGATATACAAAGAGACTGTTCACTAGCCGCGGAAGCAGAAGGAGGTACGTTTTAAAGAAATTTTTGAATTTAAGGTCAACATTTTCTGCAAAAAAGAAATAATTTTTTTCTTTGTACGGCTATTTTAGAAAATCAGTATTTATGCATATATTATTTATGCAGTATTTATGTATATAAAAATAACGTTTGTTTTTAGAAGATCCTTCCTTTTAACCAATTTTTTTCTTTCCATCAGGGACCTCTGAAGAACAAAATACTAGTCATTTATCCGCCTTAGCTTCTGTAATAAATTATAACGATCCAAAGTCGTGGCCAAATATAGAAGATAAGCTTAGGTGTTGCCTAGTTGAAAAAGGTCCAAGTCAAGGAAAAGACTGCGATTTCAGGTTATCCGTAAAAGACGACGGACGTATTTTTACTGCCGAATGGTTTAAGAAAACCCTGCCAAATAATGAAAAAGTAGACCGAACATGGTTGATTTACAGTGAAAAAAATGAAGCACTATTTTGTTTCCCGTGTTTACTGTTTACGAAAAAACCGTCCATTTTTTCAAGTGCAAAACAGGGTTTTTGTGATTGGAAACACTTAAACCCAAGAGTCGATGAACACGAGAATTCTATAGAACATCGAAAATGCTTTGTATCATGGAAATAATTGGAAATTCGTCTAAAGAAAGGGGTAGCGATAAACGATGATATGGAACGTATAATTTTAACGGAAAGAGAAAAGTGGAGATACTTTCTGAAGGTAATTTTGGACGTCATATTATTTTGTGCAAAGAACAACTTAGCTCTTAGGGGTAAAATTGAACAGATTGGTCATCGGAAATCGGGAATTTTTTTAAGTGCACTGGAATTATTAAGTAAATACAATACTCAAGTTGCCGCACATATTTCGTCTATTACTAAAGGTTCTGTTTCATATTTGTCCCCTAGTAGTCAAAATGAGTTTATTAAGTTGCTAGGATCTAGTGTTAAGGACACCATTATTTCAAAAATTAAAAAAGCGAAGTACTACTCTATATCGTTCGACTGCACTCCGGACGTCGCCCACACGGGAAGATGGCTCAAATAATACGATATGTGCTAATTGAGGACGGTAAATGTTCAGTTGAAGAAAGTTTCATCGATTTTATTCAAACAAATAAAAAAACTGGAAGTGGTCTTGCAGATGAAATTATGACAAAAATAAAGAATGATGGCTTACAACTATCAGATTGCCGGGGGCAAGCCTACGATAATGGTGCCAACATGGCTGGCATATATCGTGGAGTACAAGCACTAATTTTGCAACAGAACGAGTATGCAACATTTTTACCATGTGCAGCTCATTCTTTAAATCTAATTGGGGTGCATGCAGCTCTTGTAACATCAGAAATGGTAACATTCTTTGGCACGTTGCAACATATATTTACTTTCTTTTCGGGGTCAACACAACGTTGGGAAGTTTTGTCAAATTTGAAGTTGACTCTAAAAGGTCATTCTGAAACCAGATGGTCATCAAAGTATCAGTCAGTTAACTTCTTGATTTCTCAATTACCAGAAGTCGTAAAAGCCCTACATGTGATTTCTGAAGGAACAGATGAAATAACCTATTCCACAGACTCTGTGTCTTCTGCCAAGAATTTGATAAAACTAATTGATTTTCAATTCATTTGTCTGTTAAGTGTGTGGAATCAAATTCTTAGTAATATCGACAAGGTAAACAGCATTTTACAATATAAAACACAGTCAATCGAAAGGGCAGCTAAACATATTGATGGTCTCCTTCAGTATTTAAAAAATTTTAGAGAAAATGGAATTGACAAAGCTATAGACGCCGCAAAGGATCTCTGCCAGCAGATTAATATAACACAAGAATTTCCAGAAAAAAGAAAACGGAAAATAAAAAAAATTTTCGATGAGAAGGCCGATGATGAAGCTCAGTGTTTTACAGACTTGAAGAAATTTAAAATCCAACTGTATAAGGTTCTTGATACGTTAATTTCGCAGATGGAGTGGAGATTTGAGACTTTGTCACACGTAGCCTCGGATTTTAGTTTTCTAACAGGACTCTCGCTTTTTGAAAAACCTACTGAATGCCTTAAAAAGGCAGCAGCTGATTTGGCACTAAAATATAAAGATGATCTTGACGCAAACGAGCTAAGCTTGGAGATCGAGAGTTTTAAATATCAAGCTTGTTCTTTTATACCCAACCTAAAAGAGGCTAACTTAATAACTATGTTAAATTTTATGCATGAATATGGCTTATCGTCTAATTATCCCAATTTAGAAATATGTCTCCGTTTAGCACTAACGTTACCGGTTACCTCCGCGTCTTGCGAGAGATCTTTTAGGAAGCTGAAACTTGTAAAAACGTACTTAAGATCGCAAATAGGGCAAGAGCGTTTGACAAATTTAGCCATAATGTCAATAGAGTATGAAACGGCAGAAACAACTAATTACGATGACATTATAGAAAAATTTGCTATAGAAAAGTCAAGAAAAGTTGCATTCTAGTTTTCTTGACTTTTCCATAGCAAATTTATTTTTTTTTCTTTCTACATTGTTTTATTTTATTTCTACATTGCGGTTATTTTTAAAAAGTGATTGATGTTTGCTTTTAACAGTTTGACTGTAATTTAACTGTAATTGACTGTTTTAACTTTTGTAATAAATATATGTGCAATAAAAGTGTTTCTTTACTCTTCTTAAATAGGTACAGATATTACATATTGATTTTTGAAACCAGTAAAACATTTAATCAAATATATACAGGGCGAGTCGTGAGGAACTTTACAAACTTCTACCAGTTTTACCCCATATAGAGTTCATTGAGTGGACTCTTAGGAATATCTAAATTTTGAATACGTCACAGTGATGCTAGATATTATTTTATTAGGGAGGGTGGGGATATTATTTTATTAGGGAGGGGAGGTTCATTAGGGAGGGTGGGGGCGCAAAATTATGATGCTTGCCCTGGGCGCCATAGTTCCCAGCTACGACACTGCTAAAATTTACCCCTTTCTCGCATGCGCTATAACTTCTGTCCAAAGCACAATAATCGAAGGGCCATCCGTGGTTCGATAGACCAATAGTTTCTGTACTTAACTGCCGATTTGTGTTTTTTTTACTTAATACTGTTTGATTGGGAGGCGGGAAGGTGCCGCACTGACGTTTTCGCTGTTATTTTCATTAAAAGTTAGCGCTCCATAAAACTGCGCTTTATTAAAAAAAAAAATTTTTTGAGAAAAACAAAAAACACTTGGCTGAACACCCGGAATTGGTGCTTTAGCGTTTATCTTAAAAAATTCATGTATGAATTGGTGGTGCAATTAAAAGTTATTTGTCTGCAATATTATCCTTATTTTCAAAACTGTGAACGCATACATGGTCAACATGGGTTGTATCCGCGAAAATCGGACGTAAAGTGCCATAAATCGCATTTTGTCACTTTTTTGTATATTGACCATTTTCCAGCGTCCTCTACCAGCAGAACGATCGGCCTAAGAAGAAAATAAAAAACATTAAAAATGTAGGGTATTTTGTCTACTTTAATGAAGGCTCTTTTCGATAAAAACTATGCGATTTTGAGATATAGGCGAGAAACCGAAAAAGGCGACAAAATTTTTAATATTTTTTGCAAAAAAAGGAGTTCAGGGCAAAATTTTTTTCCGGGCAAAATTTGTTTCCTCGCAAAATTTGTTTCCGGGCAAAATTTATGTCAGCAACAGATTCACCTTCAGCGACCCGAAAAACACAAAGAGTGAGAAAATTTAAACTATGGAACACTTTCCCATATATATTTTTCCTAATATGCTTAGCCTAGTATTATTATATCAATCATATGCATAGCTACTTACCTATAATACCTCAATTTTAGTTATAATATGTACACAGAATGTACACAACCTACCATTTTTTTCAAAACGAAAATAATTATAATTTCCTTGTAGCTGTTTTTAAATTAAATACAGATAATTTGTTCTGTGACCAGTGCCATTTGTGATCAGTGCTACTACTCGTGACCGTCGCGTCGCCTAAGGGGTAAAAAATAGGAAATATTTTAAATTTTTCAAACCCTTAAAATAAAAGGTTAGAAATTCGTTCTGCTGAATATTTTTCTTAAAAAAATAACTTTTTACACACCCGCAATAATTATATTTATCCTTACAAATGGTAGGTACTATATTATGAAGGAACGTTGGAAATTAAGACATAATCACATGTAAGAGTAAGTCTAAGTACCTATATACTCCTTATAAAAAGTTGGCGGTTACGTCACTTAATTATTCTTAATCTACAACATACGCTGTTCGAGTGTTCTTCGTTAAAAAATAATAAAACGAGAGATACAACAAAATGAAGTCACATATAATGATATGTGACTGTTGATACATCCGAACTGTTGATAGCGAGAATAATATCGGTCAACTGATCTATTTCTTTTGACTGGAGCCATACGCCGTAGCCGCAGTGCCCGCAGTAGCCTTGCACCGATTCAAAACTGACAGAATTTGGTTATCTTTCAGTTGAATTAACTTCTTCTTCAGTTTCAGTGCGCTTATAGGCACCCGCGCAAAGCTGCCATCTTTCCGACGGAAAACCTCTCATTGCTTAAACAACGCTCTGTCTCCTGTCACTAGTCTTCGTGATTTTAACATGTTGTACAAATTGTAACAAATTGTAGGTTATGTATTCTGTTTAAGTTTCTCATCGTTTAACGAGTCAAATTTATATACATCAGGACGAGTTGTTTCAACATAAATTTGACTAGTGCAATACTGATTTGATTCGTATGGTTTATATCTATGACATAACCGCCAACTTTATGATGTAAAGAGTAGATTATATAAAATGTTATTATATATAAATAATAAAGAAAAACTACATAATAAAATACATAAGTCAAGTTTTACACGGGTTTACAAGTTTTTAAATAAGAATAACTTTGTAATAGTAGTAGCTACGGTTTTTAAAATATCTCAATTTACTGATAATGGCTAAAAAAATTAATATTTTTTTCTTGTGCAATTGAATTTATAAAATAGGTTTTAAATTTTAACTCGTTTTACGGTGGGAAATTAACATTCCTCACTAGCGTCCTTAACCTATATAAAAAATGCGAAGGCATACATTACATTTATATTTAAGCATGAAGATGCTAATTTATTCCCATGTAATAATTTTACGAAATCATTGGGAGATTCAACTTTAATTTCATCACCTAGTATCTTTAAAAAAATTTTAAGTGAATACATGCTTCAGGAAAATATCGTATTCGTCTGTCGTCTACTCGTATATACTTATTAGTGCAATGTCTGGTATTAGAAATATATACCCTCATCTGTTATTTGACTATGATAAAGATTATATGCTTAGCTAAATCCCGTACCAATGGTGTTGATGGCCTGCTGAAGGTGGTGAAATAATATAATTTCTAATTAACTTTTTTGGTAGAGAACATGTCACAAGGAATTCGAGAAATATAGGCTACCTACTTTCCCCTCAGGACTACTATGAAGTTGCCCGGTATAAACAGGGGAACATGCGTAATTAATATGCCCTCATCGGTTATTTAATCTATTTGTTTTATGAAATGAAAGGTTATTTTATTCCCTACTCAACAGTATTATGTTGCCTTAGCAAAAGTTTTGTCGCATCTATGGTTGTCTAGATTTTTCTTGTTTTTCTCGATTATATACCAAGTCTCGGCGCCGTAGAGAGTTCTGCTTTCCACTACACTTTGATATATTTTCTTTTTTGTTTCTCTTTTAATATCCCGATCCTACAGTATCTCAGTATACGTTTCTTGTATAAAAAAATGTCAATAAGATATTTTGATAAATGTGTGAATAATTTTTTCATTGATTCAATTTAAAATTATTGAATCAGACTTTCATTAGTATTTAATCCATGGAGTACGCTTTTGATATATGTACATTTGGGAACAGAAAAACATTGTCATAAAAAAATTGCTTTCCTTAGATAAGAAGTTTCAGATTTTTATTTTAACGGATTAATAATTCGTGACCGAAAAGGTTAATATATTCAAACTTTTGCAACAAAATTATCCGTCTCGAGACTGTGATGCTCTTCTTAATTATTCTAATGATAAAACATCTCTAGATATTCACAATATCCAGAAATAGTTTTTGGAAGTGGAAAGGTATGTACAGCAGGTATGTTAGGATAACAGGTTGCATGGCAAGGCTTTATAAAATTTTATTACTTAATTTACAAATTAGATACAAAATCGAGCTTAACTATATTTGTTTAAATAGTATATGAGCAACTGTCACTGACATCAAGCTAAATAATATTCAATTTTTATTAACAATTAGCACGATTAATTTAAATATTTTAGGTTGAAGTCCATGTCCACTTCACTCTAGCCTAGTTTAACTAATGTATCAAATAAGACTGAGTTTCTAAGGTGATCTTCTGGAAACACAAAAATAGTAGAAAGTTAAATTACATTAAACTACTCAACTAAATATACATCTTTTTCTACTACCTTGTATTACAGAAGACCAAATCATTAACGAAAGGAACTAGAATCAAATCAGTACGATGGCGAATGCACCATTTAAAATCACAATGACAAAAACTTCATCAAGGCATCATAAATTAATCTAGGGTTAATTGTACCATCTGCGGTGTATCGAACGCCTCGAAGTGAACCATCATCATGGCTTACAACGCCATATTCACCGACAATGAATCCATCAGCTGTACGCTCCTCTACCCTATATTTCCTATAATTTCTTCCTTCTACGACGTAACCAACTTTTTGATTGTCATCGTCTTTTTTATTAGGTGGCTCTTCTTTCTCCATTTTTCCCAAACCAGGTCTTACACTGGGTTGCAAACCATGGGCTCTTCCATTAGAATCCACACTTACAGCTTCATCAACCTCATAATTCTGTTCTGGCTGCCCATACACTTTTGGCAGTTCTTGTAGTGCCGGTGGTGGAGGAGAATAAGGTTTTTCTTGTGTCTCCCAATTTCGTTCTGTCGTAATCAAAGTCAATTTTGGTGGTTCGTTGATATCTCCCATATTTTCCCAAGTTTTCGGGGAACTAGTGTAGGGAATGCCAGTGCCATACATATTCATTTCCGACATGGAGTCTTGTGCTGCTTCCAGTTTAGAGTCATTCATTTTCCTTTTCTCTTCTCTCGGCTCAAAGTTGTTGATAAGCGAACTTCGTACGCCGTTATAATTTCTTTCGTGTCTTTCATGTTGTTGCTGAGAATATTTCTCCATTTCTGGTTGAAGATGGGGATGCTGTATTACGGTGCTATAAGAAACGGATCTAGCGCGTCCTGGTTCTCTGGAATTATCGTGATATATTATTGTTTGATGTAATGGCTTCGCGTCGCTATCTAAGTCATGGCTTAAAAAACTAACGGTTGGGTCGAATGAGGATTGCGATTGGCTAGGTAAGACACCTATGCTAGCTGGATAACCTTGGCTAAACTCTGAAGACACTAAATCCGTATCCTTTGTAATGGGATCGCTTTCTTCTACACTTAATTCGCTTTTACTTGACTTCGCGACTATGCTAGGATGTTCTTCGGACGCAAAAAAGTCTTGGTCTAAGAGCTCAGTCGTCGGGGATTCCGTAAGACTAACACTTAAAGTACTCGTTCCTGTTATTTCGTCGCGAAATGGTTGACGTAATTCCTTATTTATTGTTCTACCTACCGAGGACGATACACGAACTGCCACAACTACGCCGTCCTTTACACTATTATAGTCACTGATATCTAATTTTTTGTCACTAACTAGGGTGGTCTCATATAATTTATCGGAGTGACCTTCTGTTTGAGCAAATGACGACGTTTCTCTTGGCGTGCGAATATAGTTGCTGGATATGGCTTCTTCTAAACGCTGTTTATTCAAATCTAGTCTAGTCGTGGAAGGTGCAGTAGTTGTTTCACTATAAGCCCTACGAAGGGACGACTCTATGAGGACTGACAAGAACTCAGCTCCAGCTATGATGTCGGGGTCGGCACCGCGCTCCTGCCGTCCTAGAGGCAGGCCTTCGGTTGCCATCTTCGCGCCACACATTATCTGTAAAAACAATACTTAGAATTAATATCATTGAAATAAAAATAGATCTAGCATATTGTATGAAATATATATCAAGCATATTATTTCAACATAGTCTAATGGCAAAAGAGAATTATATAAGGCAATTACAAATAAATAAGGAGTTCTACGTAAGCAGTTTGTAATTCAGAATCATACTATTAAATTTAAAAAGCAGTTTTTAGATACAATCTGAGAAGGCGTTATCTAAGTTGGCAGTTATATAAAAAATAAATTGCCTTATTCTGTGAATTGTGTAGTAGCTCTACTTAGTTCCCGTTCAAGGTGAGTAATGTTAAAAACGTCAGATTCTTTCATCATATATAGTCTAGTCAACAAGTGCCATTTTGGTGAATTGCTCTTAGCCTGTACCGAAAATAATGATTTAGGACTCACGATTCATAATAACATCTAGAAACTTTTAGATCGTTTTCATATTATTGAAAGCTACATAAAAATTACTATTTATAATTTTTTATTGCTATTGTTTAAATAATTCTTATAAACAAATGCTTTTTTTATAAAATAATCCATTTTTTTGGATTCTAATCATCAATAAATATATTGATTTTTAAGGTCATTGTTGATAATTTAATTGTTAAATAACAATTTTTTGTTATTAAATAGTAATATTTAGGAACCATTTTTTTAAATGCATATTGAATCCATTTTTTTTGCTCTTCCATATTCTGAAGAAAAAAAATGTTTATAAATTATTTGCTTATTTAATAAACAATTTGTCATAAACAAATTAAACAAATAAACAAATTAATTCTCGTTATAATTTTTTTTCAATGCTACAAAAATTATAAAAATAACCATGTGTTGTCTGTCATGTGAAAAAATTTTACTCAAGTTTTTATATAATTTTAAGTATTCTTGTTTTTCAAAGTTTGACACTTTCTTTCAATTTCCTCGATTGTTAATAAGTGGAAAATAAAAATTTTTGAATTTTTTCAAAGGGGATCTTTTCTAATACCTTTCAAGAATTGCGCCAAGTAATGAAAAAAAATTAAGGTATTTAGTTTGACAATTGTCAAGGTTTTTATGTGAATTTAAAAAACTTTATAAATTAAGTTAATTAACAAAACATATCTAATAAAAAAATTACGGGAAATTTTTTTTCCAATGGATTATGGTTTATTCAAGGATCCAAAAGCTATGTGATTTTTCATCATTTCATTTCTGATATCTATAATAGTTTTTGAGATATTTGCAAAAAACAATACCACCTCCCTTTTCACTAAATTGTTTATAACTTTTGTAATTTTTACCGGCTACACTTTTTCAAAAAATTTTTCAAGAAGTTTCCAGATACTCCGAATCGAATGGGCCTTAAATCATAATTTTCGGTAAAGGCTAAGAAAAATTTACCAAAATGGCACTTGTTGACTAGATATATAGTATCTAAATTATTTATCGGCTCAAAAATCCATATCAAACATAACTACAAGTGACAAGTCCCAATAATAATGATAGAGTATCGATCATTAATAAAATATGTCTAGATTAAATGATTAATGCGAAAGCATCAATGTGAATATGGGGTTCGAGATTATAAACTCTCGAACCAAAATGCAATGTCGAGACGCCTAATACATAAATTGAAGTTACGTAAGAGAAAGTGAATCTGATTGTATTACAGTGTTTAGAATTCGAAATTAGATAAAGTGAAAATCAAATTGTAAGAGTTTTACGTAAAATTAAATAAATTAAATAATAGGCAAAAATCTGATTGGCCAGATTATATCATAATAACAAGAAAGAAGGATGATTACCAGGAAATGCAAATGTTTTTCCATACGGCATGTCCGTAATAACATATAACAAGAGTGGACAGTTCAGCTAAGGCGTACTATGAGGTAATAGCCACGCTCCTAATTTTTATAAAAATTTGTTAGAAATTAATAGTAAAACACAAGTAAGATTATTTAAATTTTTGCTAAATAAGCAAGAACACCAGTGGAAAAGGTGTGCAAGTAGAAATAAGCAGCATTCCAGAGGTAGTACGGCGACATCCGCTAGATGACACCACCATCAGAGCCCAGCAGCATCGATTAGTTAGTGTACTAAACAGTGTTGTTAAGAAAAGTGATAAGTTTTTGTGCGTCGTAATTAAAAAGGATTAACATAAATTTCGAAGGTAATAACAATTTCAAACTTTGCTAGTTTTAAGAAACGTTATAACAGACGACTTGGTCCCATATAGTAGAGATAAGTTACGTAGGTTTGCGTAGGGTAGAAATAAGGTTTCAGATTTTGTTTATTTTATTTATTATCATATTATATGACAATAAATATCGTGATATCCAAATAACTTCGTCTTTCTTGTTCTTTTGAAAATTTTCAGAAAACATTTTAAATTTGAGATTCCACAAAATTCAATAAATTCAATAAAATATTATAATAATATAGAATCCATTATTTGAAAAGTAACTTCACTTTAAAAATTTTAATTTTGCAAAGAAATTGACATAGACCTAATTGAACCTCCTAGAGGGGGTTCACTAAAGAATGTTCATGTTTTAATAGATCCTTCTAATAAATTATAAATTAGTGTTCATAGAACTGGCGCCCATAAAACAATATGAATTCAATAGGGAGAAATAGTGTAAGTATCCTGTAAGCAGATCAGACATTTCCTCGTCATACTATTAACAGCAATAGTATCTCATTTTGTACAAATCTAAAACAACAACGTAGATAGAGCATTTTCACGTAACATAAATTCACATATATAATAAATTATCAACCAACGTGGGATATTTTTATTTTCATAAATTTATTACTTAACAATTATCATCCCAAGTAGAGCGTTCGTATAATTTCATATCATTACAATATCGCCCAGCAGTGGGGCATTAAAATATTTTCGTATATTCATTCTATTACAATATATATATATATATATATATATATATATATATATATATATATATATATATATATATATATATATATATATATATATATATATACCCACTGGGGCGGGGGTGGGGGTAACTGGGTGGAGTGGGGGGGCTGAGTTTGGTATGTCTGAATAGTTTTTTCAAAAATATTGAATTTGTTTTCCGATACGACGCATATTTTTCTAAATATTTGACCATCCCGGGACTTTTGCTTCCCCTTTATTATTTTTAGACCGTTGATTTGAGCGACATTTAGCCGGTATCCAAAAAAAAGTTTAGGACAAAAAGTTCTTATTTTTCATCGTAGAATCGGAATCTGCAATAAAAGTTGGGGGTTGCCATTTAAAATTCGGGATATATATATATATATATATATATATATATATATATATATATATATATATATATATATATATATATATATATATATATATATATATATATATATATATATATATATATATATATATATATATATATATATATATATATATATATATATATATATATATATATATATATATATATATATATATATATATATATATATATATATATATATATATATATATATATATATATATATATATATATATATATATATATATATATATATATATATATATATATATATATATATATATATATATATATATATATATACAGTGACCTCGTAAAGTTTGGATTAAATTCAATTAATCGTTATTGAAGGATTTTCACAGGAAATCCTCGGACACGTCAACTTTATTTTATAAAATGTCACTTTTTTCAGCCATCGATTTTTTTTTTGTTTTGTTCGTTTTTGAGCTATGACGTCATCGACAATTTTTTTAAATGACAACCCATATTTTTTTTCACGGATTTCGATAGAGCACATTTTTCTGAGTGCGAATATGTCAAAACTGTTGTTTTTCCTGCGCTTTCTTGATAAATGATTAGCATTTGGTCATCGCTTGTATAATTCATTCTTAAAACTTTGCAACCGAATATCTCGAAAACTTTAATGTTAAAGGTACTATGTTTTTGACATATTCGCACTCAGAAAAATGTGCTCTATCGAAATCCGTGAAAAAAAATATGGGTTGTCATTTAAAAAAATTGTCGATGACGTCATAGCTCGAAAACGAACAAAACAAAAAAAAAATCGATGGCTGATAAAAGTGACATTTTATAAAATAAGGTTGACGTGTCCGAGGATTTCCTTTGAAAATCCTTCAATAACGATTAATTGAATTTATTCCAAACTTTACGAGCTCAGTGTATATATATATATATATATATATATATGAATAGCAAAGAATTTCAAAGCTAATATATATATATATATATATATATATATATATATATATATATATATATATATATATATATATATATATATATATATATATATATATATATATATATATATATATACACTGCTGGCCAATAGGTTGGAATAATTCAAATTTTTAGAGTAAGTTTCGATACATATATCTTCTGAACGATATGGAATATCAAAATACGGATTTCAGGACGTTTTTGGAAATTTCATCGACAAAAACTGGTCTGAATATCAATTTTCCATTATGCTCAAAAAAGGAATATACGGGGGTGTAAACTAAACCCCTAAAAAAATCAAAATTTCATTCTTACCGAGAATTTAGGAAAACCAAAATCGAGTTAAATTTTTTATACCGGGGTAATCTATGGACCAATTCGAAAAAACAAATTTGGCCGATTTTTGATATCTCGCTTATTTTTGAATATACGGCGTTTTTATTGAAATTAGGACAATTTTTTGGAAATGTATCTCTTACTTTTTAAAAACAAAGTAAGTAATGGATTTTTTTCTTATTTTCAAGTAAGCTTACATGCCTCTAGCTGCCTCAGTAGCTAGAATTGACATTTCTTATACAGGGTGCCTGCGAAAACATTTAATAAGCATGTGTCACGAAAAATCTGTATATTTAAATAAACTGTGTGCAGAACCCTGTATGATTAAAATGAACGATAATTTTAAAATTTTAAAACTGTAATGGGAAACCTTAGAAAAATATCTCGAAACTGTTTTTTATTTTTCTTGATCGGATGAGTATTATCATAATCACCAGCTAATCGTTACTACGGCAAGTTTTTTAAATGCTTTATATAGGGATTTACCGTGTAATTACAACGAAACTGTAAATTATTAGCACTATTTCTACATTTTACAATTAGCACTTTTCTACATTGCATATATGTTAATTACTTAACCTTACGTGTGTTTTAATGCTACGCTCCTTGATTTATTAATATTTATGAGCAACTTATTCACACCAATTACTAACTCGATACGTTGGTCATCGTTAACATAAATCAAGCTTATGGAGCATGCAGCATATATGAAGCCAGTGCAACTTTGGCAAATTAAAATAAGAATGCTACAGCAGAAACATCCATATTTAGTATGAAGTGACGGAGACGGCCCGAGCTTTATTTATTGAAGTTTGTTTTATGTTTATTTTAATCAGCTACTATTTGCAAACAATACACACGGCTTAGCAGCTACTAACATCCGCTTTGCAGTCTATACTCTATTTGTTATAATTTTTATTTTAACGATTATGACACTTGCAGGAATTCATGTTCTATTCATTGAGGTCTCTGTCGGCTGAATACACAATACCAAACGTTTTATCTTGAATTCCCGTACATGTGCTGAATGGAATAATAGCTGTCATAATTGACTGGTAACAACTTGTAGTAGTATAGAGTATTATTTATTACTGATATCGTAAGACATTAATCGCTATTTGCCTGATTTATGTTATATTCCTAAAAAGGTCTGTGTGGTATGCTGGGTTTCATGTAGGTAAATGTTACTATATTTAATTATCTACTACTTGCACATAGGCGTGTCATATCTTTTTGTCAAATACAATTCGATTCCAAAATAAAGGTAAACTAGAAATAGGTGGAGTATTAATAAATCTGCAGATATGTTCTTTTTATACATAAACATGTACGGCTTGTGAGAGTATTTAATTTTCTGCAAGGTTTGCATAACATAAATATCAACATGACCATATAAAACTTGTTGATATAAATCAGGATCATAAGGGCGAGATGCAATTTTATGTTGCATCATATATTCACATTTCTGAATGTTCGTATGGCTCATTCCCACATTATCTTTCACACATTCACAATTAATTAAGAACTAATATATTGGTCTATCCTTCACTATCATTGGGAGGAATGATATAATTTAAGCTAAATACAGACCATTTAGGCCCATAGCATTGTTATCCCCTTCCATTTTTTGCCAATAGGATTTATTTTCTAGCTTTGAACTTGTTTCTCCGCCAGATCTTTTTCAACCTCTTTCTTTTTCACATTCATTTGAACATTTTTTAACATACCTACTGCACCCTCTTTGATTTAATATAATATTACTTATTATCGCTTCTCCAAACAGTTTATGCAATTATGTGTTCTGTTTTCCCACAACAGAAGTTTTCCCTTCTTAAGATATTATTTTCCCAGATTTCCATTTTTTATATTTTGGTCAGTCATTACCCAAGTCTCACAAACGTAAGTTAAAGTACACATTCTTATTGTCTTATAAACTCTTAGTTTCGTTTGTCTAGATACTTCTTTAGATAACATAAATTTTCCCCATAAGTCCTCCCGCACAGCTATTTCTCATTGCTATTATTAAATCGATTTACATGTCTTCTTGGCATTTATTATGTATTAATACACCCAAATACATAAAATCCTAAACCTCCCCAAAATTTCTTAAATATAAGTAAAATATTTTACTAATATTAAATGCTAATCCGACTTTTTCGCCTCTTCCATTAATTGTTCCGTGATCGTCGCCAATTCCTCCCCTGTGGGTGCCAGACGAAATGGGATGTTAAGGGCTGTCTGGCACCCACGTGCAACTTTCTAATGTTTCTGGCAGTAACATTTTAGTATTCCTTGTATTAGAAAAAGGTAATCATTTGCCACACTTATACATCTTTTAGTAGCAACTTTTATGACTCCTTCAATATTTCTCCTTCTACTTCTTGTATATTCTTCACGTATGTTTTATTTTATATCCATATATTTACTAGCCACATGTTCTACCTTTAGGCGTTGAGTGAAGAAATTATCAACGCTTTAGGTCAGTATTATGTCTAACATTATATATACCTTTCTAATCTCTTTTCTCTACGGTTTCATGTCTTAAGTGTGTGTACTCCTACTAGAAAATGATCTCAGTCTACATCCGCTCCTCGGTATGTCCTCTAATATCTTTTTTGCAAGATCAAGCATTTTTTGATCACTTACCATGTTTGTTTCTACGACAGTTAGAGGAGTTTAATGATGGTATTAGCGCCATCATTCTTGGCTAAAGATGTGACCTCGATAAGAGGGGGCCGAGCGGTACCATGGCTCTAATATCCATGTAGGCCGAGACTGCCTCGTAAGGGGTAGGCCGCGCGTTTGACGTGACCCTCCCCACTAATGTGATCAGTGTCATGTGAAGTTGCGCAGCCTCCCCCGGTCCTGGCTGATGGGCCCCACCGGCAGAGCCTTGCTTCAGGTGCTCTTGTCTTTCTTCGCCGGTGTGTTAATGGTTGCGAAGGCTAACAAAACGGTAGGTAATAAGTACTTACCGTTCTAGAACGGTAATTATGTCATAATCAAAATAGACATTTTTAACATTGCATTGATTTATAATGGGTTTTATATTATTCAGTTTAAAATGTATTTTAATTAAAGGAACGATTAATTTTTATATGCAGGTTGTACTGAAGCCGTAACTGAATAATAAACATCAATAGATTTAAAAAAAAAACCTACTTCGCAAATTTATTCGGTATCGATAACTTCGTTTTCATTTATTGCGATCGTGCAAGAAAAAGTATAAGCATCACAAACATTAAGGGTTATACCGTTCTCATCAGACAAAATTGGCAAAACGTTGTCTTCGATCGGAAAATTAGCCTTACCGTTCTTAATACTTAATATATTTCTGAACATGATCTATCTGCTTCGTTTTATTCTTCCATGTCCTTTCTCTGTAAGTGAGTACTCATTATCCTTATGTCAATTTCAATAGATGATATCGATCTAAGAGCATTTGTTTTTTCCCCTGTAATTTGTTTGTATATTAATTTCCTACCTATCTTCGCGTTAACGAATGAGGTTTTCCAGGTTTGTCTCATTCATACACTTAATGGTAGTTATAATTTACCAGTCTAAGTCCTTGGGCTCACATGCGGCTCGACAAATAATATATGTCGCACCCTCTCCCGCACAGGTCTCTGACTTATGGGCTAACCCTTGTGGTTTGATGAAGGGTAGATATATTATTATATTATTATTATTCATACATCAAATTTACCATAGAAAAAGGATTTCCTTGTACCGGTAGTGACTAATAACATTATGATTAATATTCCTTCATTACTACCAATGGTAGGGATTTGATTATTCCTATAGATCTTACCAAGCACTACCTTGAATGACATACAAAAAGTATACTTAGCTACTCCTCTAAGACATATAAAATATACATCCATGACTAAATAAACACTAGAATTACCTATCTATTTTATATCCCCAAATATGTAATGAAAGCAAACCATTGTTGAAGACCAAGTATTTATAACGATTATTTCCAGTAAAATATTTGCATACATATAATACAATAGAATGGTTTACACCTACAAAATATTTCGATCGAGCAGATATACCATTCATTAGTTTAAAAAAATAGTAGCAAATATGTTTTGATATTATAATGACTAGTGAATATTTAAGTATAAGAAAAATAATACCTATAAATAAGTACAACTAACAACTTATATTACAATCGTTAATATTTTATGGATAATCTTTATATGGTATTTTATAGACAATCTTTATTTTGCTTTATAAGGGATGTTTAAAAGAAATACCTCAAGCTTATAATACAAAAATCTCTTAACAATAAAATATCTTATTTCAAACGGCAAAGCTCAATGGGAATATGAACGCAATTTTGATGGACGAAAAATTTTAAAACGCATTATACACTGTGTTATTTTTCAACATACCCCATAGGTGTATCTCTGGACTGAAATCCGGATTGAAATTTTGGTTGAATGTGTTGTCGGATAAGGTTACATTGGAAGTTGTCATCAACTTTGCTGTTTTAAATAGAATCTCATTCTTGTTAAGTTTTTGGTCAGAGCTGGGACGTATTCTAGTACAAATACTTGAAATTGGTACTTAAGTACCATTTCTGGTGCTCTGTACTCTGTACATAGAGTACAAGTCAAGTTGTCACAAAACTATCACCCTCGCCTAGCGCGAGTAATAGAAAAGAAAGATCAAGGTAGCACAATTAATATGAGCTAAGAAGTCGTTAACGTTCTGTGGCAATATCTATAAAAGTAATAATCGACTAATGCCGCAAATAAAGAAAGAAACCTGTAATATTGAGACCTGAGTTCTAATCACAAATGTTAGACGGAGCGCGTAGTCGCTTTTCATAATATACTATTCGAGAAGGTAAATACCTACAATAACCTCTTAAATATTTCACTTATGTCAACTAATGAATAGTGAACGTAACAATGTTTTTGTTTTATTATTATTACAAATATAAATAATATTAATAAATAACTAAATAGTCAGTACACCACACTGTTATTTATTTATTTCTGAGATCGTTAGTCAATTAGTTGTATTTATATATTAACATATTTTAGTTCTGTTCAATTGTTACTTGCATTTTTTATTGTAACTTAAGCCATTTTATTGTTCTTCCGTACGAGTAGATAGAATTTTTTACTTAAATAATTAAAATAATTATTTTCCCTTGTCAGATAAGAGAATAACTGTGTACTAAATCTACAGATTACCAACCAAAATACTTATTTTTTTCCACGCTATTTAAGAAATTATTGAAATAGAAATTTAAATTTGCCTCAAAACATAAGTTACCATCAGTTCAATTCCTCACAGAAAAAGACATTTTCAGGCATTTAAATTCTCTTTGAATCCCTCACCGCGCATTAAAAACAGTAGTATTTGCAAAATAGCTCGAAACTGCGTAGAGAATGGAAGCACTATGACGTTCGTGGCGCCATCAGAGTTCAAGGATATTCTCATGAAATAACATAACCTCGCCCATCTTAAATTACATGCGCCATTTCAACAGCCTACATAAGACAGTTATAGTAACTAAGTACTAGCAGGTTCCCAATGAAGCATTTTTTTCTAGGTATTTCAATAAATTTCATGTAAAGCAAATAAAAAATGTTTATAAGCAAACACATATTACATAAGCATTATAACGAATAAACGTATTAAAGGATTAAGGGAAATTTCAAATAATTAAAGTGTTGTTTATTTTTTGTCCATTCATGCATATACCGGGTGTAATAGGATCAGTCACCATCCCTTTCTTCTTTAGTTTTGAAGTAATATAATTAATTTAAATTTTCTTCATATCCTCTTATTATGAATATACATCCCACTCGTATATGCTTATTATGCTTATTATATATTAACTTTTGACATAAGTACAAGAGGTTTTTTTCACTTCCGATTTCGCTGAAAGTGACACTAACTTTCAATTTTAAAATGAAACACTCTGTATATTAATTTTCTGAATCAACATTTCAAACGATTTTTTTTTAAATAATTTAATTGTTTATTTTCCATTTAAGTGTAGTACTATTAATTAATAAGGAATTTATTTATATTATGTATAAAAATATTATATAAATACAATCAAAATTAGCTAAATCAGCTAAAAGAAGATAAGAAAATACAATTTTGTTCTAATCAAATGTTGGGAAGTTACTAAGGTAGCTGTAGATTTTTAATACAAAAAATTATAACAGTTGTGCAAAATGCTATACATTAACGTCATGCACTTCTGAGTCGCATAGCTGTATCTCGAAGAACTCTCGCCAATTATTGCTGGGACGATATGCTATTAATTGCGCGTCTTACTCGCCGCTTCAAACGACGGTTGCATAGATAATGTTTTTAAATGACCCCAAACAAAGAAGTCAAGTGGTGTCAAATCAGGTGACTTGGGAGGCAACCCCACCATTTGACGAAATTACGTTTTCTCCGAATATCTGTTGAAGGTAATCAGTTACCGTCCTCAATTTGTAATTGAGGAGCGCCATCTTGTTGGAAATACATTTCCTGTCGTAAATGGAAAGATAGGTAATTCCGCTAAACTATACTGGTATCATCGTGTCATACTTAAACGGAAAACTAAAAATAAAATTATAAAAAATAAGGACGTTTGAAATATCAATTATGAGGTATCATATGTATATATAATATTTTGGAGAATTCAAAAATGCAATAACTTACAGGATGTTCCATTAAAAAAATCTACCGTTCGCCACATCCGTCAGAACCAGATATGAAAAAAACTCACGTATGTCAAAATGTGCCACTTATTATGTGTATAGAATTTTCCGAAAAGTAAAGGAGAATAAAGGAGATCGTGCTGCACCCGATTATACAACTTTTAAGTTGTTAGCTGTGGTGCGACGGGTGTGCCACTTCCAAAATTAGGTGTACAAGTCAGAAGTATAGAAAATTATTAGAAAATACGAGAAAATATTGTATTACTTTAAAATTACCATAAAATACTGAAATTACTCAAAAATATAATAGAAATACCAAAAAATATTGTAATTATGAAAAAGAATTCAAATTACCAAGAGATATTTTATTTATATGACCTGAAATCTCCAGAAAACTTATTATAATCCCTGGCATGGACTACCGTTAATCTAGCATTGTTATTAATATTATTTATAAATAATTTCCGATATAAAGATACATTAAGAAGTTCATGCGCATGTGTAATATTTGTGCATGCGCATGTGTTGTATTTTCAAGTCTCATAAAGTACAATAAATTACAAAGAAATAAGGAATTACCATAAAATAGGTGAAGTAATTTCGGAATTACCAATAAATATGTCGGAATTTTAAAATTATCTTAAAATACAAAAATATGAAAAATATATAAGAATTACCAAAAAAGGTTATACTCACGTGTTAGCAAAACTTTTTACGGGGAACGTAAAATATATTTTCTCTTAGAAACAACTTATTATTAATTACAAACATAGTACCGCCTACATATGAGTACAATGGACATTAAAATATATCAATAAGTATTATGGCGTGAGAATGCCATATAATGTATGAAATTAATAACTCTTAGTGTTTTAATCAAAGAATTAGGTGTGTATACATCGTAATTTACTTTAATGGTTATTATTAATGCACACTTAAGTGTTAGATCAGTTAATAAAAATGATTTATAATAAACGAACACCATAATAATAATGAGAAACCGCACATTCTTCAGTAATATATAACATAAATTTATATAAATTATTTTCATGGAGAATATTTAAATACTTATTTAATTAATGTACATCCTAGTGCCAGTGGGGAAATGTAGTACATTGCGTTTTATACTTTTTCATAGATTTTTGTGCTTATACTGTGCACTGCGAAAGTAGAAGGATATATTGCATTTAGTGGGGTTAATATCAAAATCACCAATTTTCGTCAGCAAACATTTTGGTATCATTATGTCCGTCATCCAATTATAAAAAACTATAAAACTGTGGGTCCGGGTGCCACGTTTTTTTGTTAACTGTTGTTAACATTTCAACAACGAAATATTTAAACAACCTTAGTTTTGAGCGAAAAATCGTTTTGGGTAAAGCCCTTTTCAAAATCCCCTTACGACCAATGTCTCACTTCATCAGATAAGGGATGCTTCAACTTTCTAAATGCTTGTTGTTCTTCTCCATTAATTCCTGCATTTTTAGATTAGTAAATTTAGCTTATACTCTGCACTGCGAAAGTAGAAGGATATATTGCATTTAGTCGGGTTAATATCAAAATCGACAATTTTCGTCAGCAAACATTTTGGTATCATTATGTCCGTCATCCAATTATAAAAAACTATAAGACTGTTTGTCCGGGTGTCACGTTTTTTTGTTAACTGTTGTTAACATTTCAACAACGAAATATTTAAACAACCTTAGTTTTGAGCAAAAAATCGTTTTTGGGTAAAGCCTTTTTCAAAATCCCCTTACAACCAATGTCTCACTTCATCAGACAAGAGATGCTTCAACTTTCTAAATGCTTGATATTTTTCTTCGTTAATTCCTGCAGTATTCAATTAGTAAATTTAGATTAGCATGGCTTTATTTAATGCTAAGTATAATGTATAGAGAGAGGAGCGAAGATATGTCACTACTCTATATTCCATAACAAAATTAATTAGTGGGAAAACTGTCAATAGTTGCTCGGAAAATATTTTGCGAAGACAAATTTATTCTTTGCAAGTTTAACGAAACAGTAATTTATTATTTTTTTATTATTTTTTTAAGTGACATTTTATGACTTCATAAAATGTCACTGCAAATGTTGAGTATTATTATGTTAAATTCAAGTATAAATGATCAATGAAACAAATCGTACATCACTCTGAAGATCCTCAATGAAGGTGAGATGTGTATGTCCAGATATAGAACAGGTAAGTGTGTCTTCCTTATTATTCGTCTATTTTTTTTTCGTCGATTTTTGGTAACGGTTTTTGGGATAACAGATCACGGCGATTTTTCTAGGCAGAACACATATTCAGATGGCGGCGTCACAATGACTGATTAAAGGTTCGACCCGACCTAAAATATGTATCGCGAGGTGGTAGTGGTAGCAGAGCACGAGTTTTTTGTCTAAATAAATATTCAAGACGGCCGTTCCAAGACGACGATTATTTTCGTCATTGACTTCCAAACTCCAACTTGGTTCAAACTTGATATCTCTGTTTTCGGAGCCGCAGATCAACATTTTTTTTTGTCAGGTGACATAAATATTCCTGATGGCAGCTCCAAGATTTCTGAAAATTTTATCAATTATTACTGTCTGATTGGACTCAATTTTCTCGTTTTTTTTTGGAGTAGTAGCAGATCACGAATATTTTATCAACAAATGTTTACGATGGCGCCTTCAAATTGAGAAGATTCCACATTTCACGAATATTTTATCAACAAATGTTTACGATGGTGCCTTCAAATTGAGAAGATTCCACATTTTATCTAGTACGTATACAATACATTCCTAAATCCTAACTAACGTCATCCTAATTAACGTCAAGATCATTATCCTTATCCCAACCGCTTCCAGATTCGGATACTTTATAGGAGGATAAGTTTTTAAAGATATACTCATATATTATATCAATCAGTATTTCCATGACTACTTATTTTTATTTGCTTAATGCAGAATCAGACCTCTATAAATAAATTCTAGTATTGGGAATGGTGTATTTCAGTCGAGCAAAAAATTGTATGTAAAATAGAGGCAGTTTATAAAATGATCTTTTTTCTGCCTTAAATTCTTGCATGACATTTAAAAATAATAATATTCTCCTTCATTAATTGTTAAGTGACTGATAAGGTTGCCTTGAAATCTAAAACTGGTTCATATTATAATGTGTTAAATATTGTTTTAAATTATGTTACAAATATTTTACATTATTCAACTGTCAAGTAATGGTTGTTATAGTGCCTACTACCTTTTACCCACTAGCGTTTTTTCAACAAACCGAATGTAATAAAATTTTGGTACATATTTAAATATATTGAATGCTTGCTAAAATTGTATTGTAGGTATATCATCGAACGCCAATAACTTTCCTAATGTTAAATAATTGTTAACGTGAACTAGTACCTACCCTAATGAAAATTGTTAATTCGGATTTTTCATTGATTACAATGAATACGTATCTCACTATTTAGAGGTGCTGTAACCAATATTTGCCGAAAAGTTCGGTAAGTGATGTACCTATCTATTTCTTCCAGTACTGGTCAGTTACTTATCGACAAGGCGACGGAGGAGGCGATGCAGAACATAATAATAAACAATATAATAAGTAATATATAATATATTATAATAAACAAAAATAACAATAACGAACGTGTACAACATTTTGGATATTCTACGGTTTACGTAAACTTTCAAAGATGCAAAATTTCCCACGCAGTTATAATTAATATTAATAATAGTGAGGTTTTACACTATTATACTTTTTCTTTTGGTTAAATGTATTTAAAAAATATTTTAATCGCTTAGTCAAAATCGTATCAGAGTTGGTATCGATATTTGTGTCAGATTACATTAAAAGTGCCTACATGGTTAAAAGTAGAACTGCTTCCCGTAGTGGCCGAATGCACACACTAGACACATACATAGAAACACGTATCATACCACCATTCATAAATAGACTCACAGTACACAGCAACCCAACCATCCAAGAATCCCTTATCCCAAAATTCAGATACCCACCCAAACATCCTTCCCTTAACTACATCTACACCCCAGAGCATCCCATCCCCTACTAAGTTTAGATAATTTTAGATGATGAAAAAAATAAAACAAAAATATACAAAAAAAAATAATAAAAAACAATAAAAAAGCAAAAAAATAAATAAATAAAAATCAAAAGCATGCTTAAAAAAAAAAATAACACCATAACCAAAAATAAACAAAAATAAAAACCATAAAATAAAACAGAAAAGAACAGAACGTAAAAGAGCCAACGAGTCAATAACAATAATAATAAAATAACAACATAAAAGATGCCATACAATAAATAATAAAACTAACATAGGATAAGGAATGTACCAATGCTTATAAGCCCGCTTCAATTTTTGTCAACTAACAAAATAACAATTAGTATAGAACCAGCAAAATCCTCCAACATCCTATAACACATCCCAAACAAAGACTGAAGATAAAACCATAACAACGGAAAGCCAAGAGCACGAAAAGTAATTACATAATAACAAAGTACACGGGAAAAAGTATTCAAGGAAAAGAATAGAATTCCATGCAAAAAGCAATCACGCAATGCTCGTAGTGGCCGATCTGATAGAAATGTCAGTAGTCGTCACTGTTGGTAGTTCGGTGGTTCTGTTGATATTGGTCAATAATTTATCACTATACACTAGGCGCTGTAAA
This sequence comes from Tetropium fuscum, assembly GCA_964058915.1. NCBI lineage: Eukaryota > Metazoa > Arthropoda > Insecta > Coleoptera > Cerambycidae > Tetropium > Tetropium fuscum. The sequence goes on from CAXKVY010002323.1 coordinate 100,841, forward strand.
TTAATTACAGTAATTAACACATACTGATATCAAAAAGTCATTATCGTTGGCATTTCGACTTTTTCCGTTTCGCTTCAGTAGTACATGTGCAATCACCAATCATGGGTGCTGCTGATTTAACTTATGGTATGGTAACGTTAGCTGAGCTGATATAAAGATATCTGATCCGAAGGAAATTAATTGCTACAATTCTACTGTGATATGAGATCTTCTCACACCACCTATATATAGATACATAGCACATACTATATGCCCTTGCATATGTATAATACAAATACCAACTCACAGACAGATTTAATCATATTTTGACGGCACAATACTGTCTTATCGGTCTGTGTAAAAATTTTTCCCGATACCGACACCGATAATATCGGAATGTGTCAAGCCGCGCTTATGGAGCGTGTGGTTTATACATTTGCTTTGGCATCTATTCTTACTAAAAATACATACTGGATGACTTTTTTCTTGGGTAATTAGGTATTGTTTGGGTATTATTATTGTTGTTTCTATCAAGTTATGGAAGAAGGAATTGTTGGGGTGGTGGGTTTTAATTCTATGTTAGTTGTTGTTTTTAGTAGTGCTACGTACTCTTTTGTTGAGCAAATAAGCGCTGTACATGTACATGGTTCCCCTATGTATATATTAGTTGTTATTTGTTTGCATGTATGAGTCTTTTCATCCTTTTTTCTGTTTTATATTGTTTTGAGTCACGCTTGTTTCATTTTATATGGTTCATGTCTCTTCTCTGTTTTGGTTTTTGTTTTCTGTTTTTGTTATTTGTATATGCGCTTTTCGTTTTTCTCTGTTTTTTATATCATCATTGTTGACCCCTTCACGTGACTCTTGGGAGTTTACTCACAATTGTTGGATGGAGACTTTTTGTGTCTTTTGGGATACTGTGGTCATGTATTTTTGGCTTGTATTATTTGTTCGATTACTGAGCCTGTGTGTTAATTGGGTACTTTGCGTTTTTACGTTACTAGGTTATTGGTTGTTATTATTTTCGTGATTTTATATTTTTGTGTTCCATGTGAGGTTTGGACCTATTTAATGATTTTTAAGTCTCAGTTCGGTATTCGCTATTTGAGTGTAGATGTTGGTATTGTTCTTGTTTACTACTGTTTCGCGATGTCCTTTTTTCTAGCGAGGACGGTTACCTTGATGTGGCATTGTGACCACCTGTGCCCTACCCTTTGTCCACTTATGGGTCTTAGTTGGTCATAGTTGGTTTTTATTGGTCTTATTTGGATTTGATTCTTGAACCAATTTTACAGAATTGAATTTAAATGAATTAAATTAATTGAATTTACAGAATATATACAGTGAGCGTGTAAAGGTTGGAATAAATTCGATAAATACTAATGTATCGACTTTTGTGAAAAACCCGGACATGTAGAATGTGGTCTTAGCGGCGCGGCGTAACAGTGACGTGTTCTTAAAAAATAAAAACAAAATAAAAATAGATTAAAAAACTTTTATCTTAAACGATTTTATTCTAAAACATCAGTTACTAAAAACTATAAAATAATGTCTTCTCATGTCAGATGGACTAAAAATACGTGGGGCGTATTTGAAAAATCGTTTAGCGAAATTTTCCTTTGATTTGACGCATAATATTTCAATTAAAATTAAAAAAATGATTTTTGAAAAAAAAACTCGTACCACCACGAGAACGACAGGCGTGCTGCGTATGTCGAGAAGCGCTCATCCCGTACTCCGCAAATTTTACACTGTAAAATTAGTAGACTCCGCTAAAATAAAGCCTCTAACACCTTTTTACCACTGTTGTAATAACTTTCAAAAAAGGACGGTGTATTGGGGACTAGAAGTGCTACACCTCACGAAAAACTTTCCAGGCAAATAATACTAAAATCAATGACTTCCTAATAGGGGATCAATCCAATAGGGGATAATCAAACCCAGTGGTCAAATCGCCATATCTGTTCATCTCCCGTTCCAGCATGCTTATTATGGCGAGTAATTCGAACTCGCAATAACTCGACTAAAGTCGTCGGGTCTGCTGCCGTTCAAGGGGCCGTATCTCCGATTCTATAAGTTAAGTCGTACAGGGAAAGCAGAAATATATATGGCAACCTTATTTTATGCCCTAAAATAACTTGTTCCACTTTTTCGATATATTCTACATAAAGTCGTCCACGTCGCGTCGCATGCAATAAAAGGTGTTGATATGTTTTACTTCTCGCGGTTTTTCGGTTTCCAGTGTCAGCGGAAGTTGAGATATATAATAGATATAGATAGATATAAAACTGTTATGAGTTTAAAAGATATTCATTCTAGTTTCATTTGGTACTATCCAGCAGGACCTGCGCCAAATGGTTGTTATGCTATGCTTGTTCCAGTACATATGAACGCTTCTCCAGGGTTCCATGAATTCCACACCCTCGAATTCCAGGAAGCCGGCGCGGTAGGGTTGGGAAGTTTTTATATGTTGTTCAGCACGCAAAACACAAATGCAACACATATTTCCAGCTTTCCAAAATTACTTCGGCGTTAAAACCTAAAACTCCTGGGCTAATACCCGCCAATGCCTTTTTCATCATGACGCCGGCAAAGGACGGCTTAGGACTTTTGGTATGTTGTTCAGTAGGTACACTAAATAGAGTTTTCTACCAATTTTCAGATTTACATTATTTTTTTAGGGTTTCAGGATTTGTGTTATGCCTCAAATATTTTCACTTGCTTTTATTATACGTTTATTATACTTATATTATACGTGATATTCACGTAGTGTTAAGATAAATTCAACATTACATAAAGCATAAATTCTTTCTGTTCGAAATGTCAAGATGATAGCGTAACGAGAATCGGCGTATTTCCTAAACGTAAAATCGTTCATGGAATGCAGCATCTCAGCGGCGCGCGTAGGAACATTCATTTCAATATTGATAAATACATTAACTATTGATTTTGTTAAAATTAATTAGTGCTCTTCTAGCAATATTATTTATTTACATATCGTGCATATACCTATGTTGTATTGTACTTGGGTTTGGAAGTTTCCTCCTAAAACAAAAACCCAATACAGCATTCCGTACACCAAATACCAAAGCACTACATTGTAAGACGCACGTGCCTCTAACCAAATTATCATCATTAGGAGATGAGTAAAACTTTGGTCTGCAGTGTGATACAATATTTAAGGTTTTAATAACCTCCACCAAATACCACATGTATTTTGTAAACAATCATGCAAATTAAAGCATTGCAACTAATGCTAACTTGCTTAATGAAACGCCCGTCTAGGAGAAGATAGTGTATTATTGGTGTCGGTGGTAAGCTGTATTAATTCTGTTTATAACTACTTAATAAATTAACACAATTATTTTATCTCACAACATTTATTATCCGAATTAGAATCAGGTATATCAGCAAGTTGTTCCTGCTTGAAAATTCTAATTGAAATTCTAACAGGGAAATGCTACCCCTATCACTGTACGTCATGTAAATATATCTTATAGGTATAACTTATATAACTATCTTAATTTCTATAACTACTTTAAAAGTGATAGGTGTGCTTGGATGTCCTAAATAATTCTGAAATTATTTATTACAAGGAACTAATTACAATTTTTAGATTGTTTTTAAATATAATTTTAGATTGGTATGATTTACCCTCCCATCAGGGCCGTACTGTATCTATTGATGTAGGTAATTATGTATACTGTCATTTCGATTAATGCACCTATTGGTACTGTTTGTAACATCAAATATGAGACATAAAAAATTTTCAAAGTACACCCACAATTGCCGCAATGGGAGATTGGAGCAGTATAACTTTTCTTATAGCAAGTTAAAATCGTCACTATAAGGGCGCTTTCATTCAACAAGTTGTTATGTTTTGATAGAATACTAATAACTAATAACTAATGAATTTTAACATAAAACCCATCAAAATAATACACTAAATTAAAGAATAACTCTATTACTTCTATTTCAAGTTGACTTATAATTATTGTTGACCCTACTTTACCACAAAACGTTAGATGGTATTAGGCAATTTAGGCGTTCATGAATGCCAATGATGCCTATGTGACACGGCCGAGGAACGTGTAAAATGGATCCGTACTATTTGAATGGGAAACATTCTTATTCTGCATCACATTTACATCCAATTGTTTTATGATATGACAAAAGGTATATAGTGTGATCAATATTTTGTTATACTACATGAGAGTGTCATAATGTGATGGGCGATGTATATAAAAGCATTTGTTTTTTCCTGGAAATCGGTTATTCCGGAAATTCCTGGAAATCGGTTATACTTGACAACGCTGTTAAAAATGTGGTAGCAGGTGTGAAGGGATCGATATAATGAGGGTTTTTGGTAGGGTTTATGTCTTTATGTCTCATATTTGGGTTTATGTCTCATATGTTACAAACTATATATGTTTGTAGGATTTAGTGGTACTACATGGGCATTTCTGGTACGACAACTTACCGATATATTCCTAAAAACATGCAAAAATATTTAATCATAATTACAATTTAATGTTACATCTTAGTTTCAGTCAATCAGTTAAGGATTTATCAAATGCAACAAGTAGTACAAATCATTTAATTTCAACGTAAATTATTTAGTTAAGTAAGTTGATCATTGGATCATGATAAAATAGTGCATAGCGCATAATATTATATCTGCCAGTAAGGTACCGTTTCACAATACAGTGCGTACGGCTTTACCGAATGATTGATTATTATCAGCAGCCTAATACAATCAGAAGACGAAGCACATGCTTTGTATATAATGGCCTTTATAAATGAGTTGCGGCGGCATATGATCCATATAAAGAACAAAGAAAAGAGATAAACAGGATAGTACTGGAATCAAAGCAAAGTCGTGAAAATAATTTGGAGAAAAGTTAGAAAAATTCAGTAAGGTAACGTGGAGTTTAATACTCCACGTTATCTTGCTCCTTCCTATCTACTGAATATTTCTGATTTCAAATTTACAGTTATTAGGTACTTATAGAGACTTTGTTCTTATTTTAGCATTAGATCAATTAAGTCTTATATAATTTCCTTCTATTATTTGTTCATACTTTATTGTTTATGACATAGTAATAATTAATTATTATTAAAGGGTGGTATAATAAGAGAGGCTAAGTAAAGAACTAAGGCATTGTATTATAGGACACAGAAATCGTGCATGTGCTTTTGCAGATGACGTGAAAATTATAGCAGGCAATGAAAGATTTACAGGATAATTCGATTGTATGAAACAACATGGAAATGAACAAAAGTAATGGCAAGAGAAAAACGAGAAGAACAAGTCCATATACAACTGGATGGAGTAGAAAAATATAAAAGGTATTTGGGAGATACAATCGAGGAAACAGGAAAACATGAAATAGAGCTTAATAATAGGATCAAAAAGGCAAAAAAGGTCTATTACGCAATGAACAAATGATTTATTAATAAGAAAGAGATATCAAAACAGAAAAAGATAAATGTTTTCCACGCTATATACCGACCAATCCTAACGTATGGAAGTGAAACAATGCTATCGTAATCAGAAAAAGAAAGATTTAAACAGCAAAAATGAAGTACCTATCTAAGAAGAGTTAAAGGATCCAGAGAAAGGCTAAAATGACGTACTATAAGCGGACGCAAAAATATAATCAATAGTAGATTTCATAGAACAGAAACAGTTAAGTTGGTGGGGCCACCTATAAAGAAGGAATAGTAATATAGCAGTAAATATGATATGTGAAGCCCACACACAAGAAAAGAAGAAGAAAGGAAGACCTAAAGACACTTGAGAAAATGTACTTGTACATTTTCCATAAATAAATGAATAGTAAAAAAACCTTTTTTAAAAACAAACTTTTATTTAAATACTCTAAAAAGCAGAAAATAATCATTTTATTACATTATACAATTTATATGATATAAAAAACAAAATTTTTTTCTTAGAATTACTTATGTCAATAGCAAGTTACATATTGTATTATTGTTTATCTACACAGATAAATCTCGCGACAAGCCTTTACATCATATAAATTGTGTAATATAATGAACTGACGGGTTTAATTTAATTTAAAGTTTATTTTCTTCTTATTAGAGCATTTAAATAAAAGCGTGTTTTTACAATTATAATTTTTCTTTACTATTAATTAGTTTTTTATATTTTAGTCATCGCTGGACATGTTTCTGTTGGACATAGACAAGTCTGTTCATTTCATTTAAGGCGTCCTGGTTGCATGGTGGTTTGCCTGTTAATTTAGTACAGTCTAGTTTTTTCATAAGGACACCTTCTTGTGATTTGACTCTACTTAACTCTACTTATTTCAGCTTGAAGCTTACTTGTGCCTAACACAGCACAGTTCCGGGTTTGCTTTTGGAGCTTTCCTTTTCCTAGAATGGTTGCAAACCAATGCTATTGACGCCCATCTCGCCAAATTATACAAGACATAGTGCGAAACCAACCAAGGCCTACTTTTAAAATTCAGTTGCAAGATTCGACCCGAACAATTCGACCCCAAAATCGTAATCGGGGACTCCAAAAACCCCGGGATAACCATTTAAGATGGATTGGGGCAACTAAGTTCTTGATCGCCATCTTGAAAAATTTGTATCGCCTGCAGTTAACCCTTGTCGGTCCCTACAACATTCGTTCGAGCACCATCAAACGATCCCTAACCTTTTGCGAAGTTATAACTCTTTAAAATTGGTATAACTTGAACCCTTTCATTTGCTATCCATGTCGTGGGTTTTATGCTCCCCATGAAAAAACATAGTCCACCAACTTTGGGAGTCCGATATATATTTAAATTAGAGTGACAGAGTGAGTACACATATCATGGAAGTGCATAAAAAACTACTAGTCCGCCATATTTGATTTAGGTTGACATCATTTTATTTTCTTATTCTTCTTAGCAAACCTCTTCACTTGATGTCCATATCATGGAAGTGCATAAAAATTAGTCCGCCATATTGGATTTATAGTGACGTCATTTCATTTTTGTATTTTCTCAGTAAACCCTTTCATTTAATACCCATTTCATGGAAATGCATGAAAAATAATTAGTCCGCCATCTTGGGCGGCCCGCCATATTGGATTTATAATGACCACACTTAGCTAGCCATGCATTATTATCCAACGTAAACGTGCAAATTTTCAGCTCGATCGGTTGAGGATAACTGCTTTAAAATTCAGTCGCAAGATTTGACCCGAACAAACATACATAGATGGAGACATACACAGGAAGTTAAATAAAAGCTTGTATTGTAAAAAAGGGACAAAACGTGGAAGGAGACAAAGAAACGCAGTGAATAGAAAAGTTTCGAGTACATTTATGTGTGAAAAGTATATAGTTATATCCCTAAACCCTGTTGGGTAGATGGGGAATTGATTATACATACATTAATAATATAATATATTATTATTATTATTTACGTAAGTGAGAATTAGGTAATTTCTGCCATATACACCCTAAATTTTTGTAAGTCTTACCAATTTTTTATGTGCATTTAAGAGTTTGATTTATCTAGAAAAATGATTTCTCTATTAAATTTGATTTTAGTGAAACACTACATAAAATTATAGATATACATCAAGACGCTATGTATCTCTTGTTAGATACTTATATTTATAGATACGCTGTCACACATAATAATGTCTATAATGTCTTATAATGTCAAAAAAATATAATATGTTGCAAAATCTTCTTAAATGTGAACGTATTCTCAAATTCTACGGCTCATATTGAAGCTAAAACTTTAGTTAAAAAAACGTAAAGACCATAATCGACTTAACAAAAAAAGCGCCAGATCAATATACATGGTTGCATTAAAAGTGAAAAGCGTCAACTTGCTTTCGAACTACAGAATACATTTTTTGACAAAAAATACATTCTTACATAATTTCGAGAAAATTAGGCAAATTTCAATTTTCTGTCGCTTAGCTCTTATTACTGCTGCAACTCTTCTGGGTGTTCCCTCCACCAGATTATTCAAAAAAGTACTGAGTAATAGGTTCCTATTCTTCCTGTAGGTCTTGCATTATCGTCGTTAGTGCAATTTTTTCATTCATTCTTAATCCACCCTAAGTAGTCATTCCTTCACTTCCAAAAGCCACCCTCACCTGCATGTGATCTTCCCTAAATCTTTCGTTTATTCCCCTCTACACCAAAACACGCCTATAGCTCGTCTTCTAACCTGAAGTCCGTTTTCGTGAAGCCTTCTTCTTACTGTCTCCAACCAACGTGTAGTTGAAGTTGAAGTACGCTTATGTCACAGAACAACTCCTTCTGCGGTAATTAATATCGCCCGCCTAGTGTCAACGAGGGGCTCGATAAATGCTTTTCCTCGATGTGTTAAAAAAATTGGCGATTCTGCCTACTATGACAAGTTGGTCCTCATTCAAAACTGGCATTTTGTACTGAGTAGGCACTAACTTATCAACAATCAAAGAAACAATTAACAAAAATGACAACAACTAAAGTGATAACTAGTGACCCACAATGCCATTGCGATTATTTCGATTCTCGACCATACGATGCATGGTTACGAAAATTTTCAGGTATTCTTAACTGAAGTTTTATCTCCAACATGAGCCTTGCAAATAAAGGAAATAAGCCGAAAATTCAACAACTATTTCGAGATATGAGATCCATCTTTATGCCATTATTGTTGAAATCCAAGAAAACATTTTTGTTCAAATGGAACCATGGAGAACTTTCAGAAATGTGGCACTGGTATATTTACCTCCCCGTAGAAAGGTATTTCACTCTATGTGAAATACTTAATTTTAGTAAAAACAAGGCTCACACTCCTGAATCGATACTGAATCGCTGGTATCGATCCAAATTTACTCAGTTCCTAAATTAGAGCAAATATGGTCGTTTAACGTTTATTTTGTTGGTCGGATTTTGTTGCCTTTCAACTAGAAATTATTTGCGACCTTTTAATTCTTTTACGGTAACATCAAAACAGAAACTTAATCGATATTTACCGACTAGCCATTTAATACCGACTATACGTATAATACCGATTAACATATTTTAATAGAAAAATCAATTATTATTCAGTATAAGAAAGATAAATAATACTATATAATGAAAATAAGAATAACATAATATGATTTATAAAGAAAATGAAACAGAAAGAGCAAAATAGATTCCTCAGAACATAAAATAAATTTCCAAAATGGCGAATCGATAAAACAATTGCCAATGTATCACATAGGAACATTATTACAAAACGAGTAAGATAACTATGTGTTTAAAACTACAAAACACTCATGTACTTACCGTTTATTTGCACTGTTATTTATTACAACAACAGAACCATAATAATGTACACCATCTCTATTGCAATACTGAAGCTAATACGTCTCCAGTCTCGTATACATATATATATATATATATATATATATATATATATATATATATATATATATATATATATATATATATATATATACATACATCTCGTTGGCTTATTGTATAGTGGCCTACACCGAAAAACTGCGTGATCGGTATTACAGCCATGATCGGAATTCCCCGACTCTCCCCTACCAATATTGTATTAACATATTACAATATATCCACTATTTTTAAACAAATACTAATGCTATTTTCCTGTAGATATTTTTTAAGAAACGCCGCTGTTTTATCTGTAGATTTTCGAATCGATAGCAGGCGTCCGAAGCTGACGATATTCCAGAACTGCACGAGAGCAAACCTGTTGGAAGCACATCGACCCATGTACATCGGATTTAAATCCATTTTACATATGAAGCAAAGAAACTTACTAAATGATTACGTGCGAATAACTAGATGAGAGATAGTTCGACTATTACCCACTAATCTGATCGGTAATAACTTTTATATCTTTGTTAATTATTATGGTAAACTCAAAATATTTCTCTACTTTTTATAGTTTTAGTAATATCTAATATTAACCAAAGAACAGTTTTTCCATGTTTCCTTTAAATGATATCTACGGGTGATATTCGATAAATTCCCTAGGGAAATATTCGACTGCCTTGACTACCTTATTGACGAAGGTGGATAGTAGCAATTCTATTAACACAAATCGTGTATAAAGTAATTATGAATAATTTTTTGGTGTACCTTTATCAATTTCAGGTAGGTATCTATAACTTAGGTACTAATTTCGGGTCAAATAACAAAAACTGTAAAATAATTGAAAGTTTAACACCCTGTATATTATTAACGGTATATTTTAGCGCATTTCTCTATATGAAACAGCACTATTATTCTTACGAGTTGTAATCGATTTTTAAGGTATGACAGTTATTTTTTTCTATTTCAAATTCCCCTCTATTTGAATATATAATGAGTAGCCGAAATAAAACAGCACTTTTATTTTTTATTTTAATGCTGTTGTTATTACTTTTGTTTTATTTTTTATTGTAATGCTGTTGTTATTACTATATGTTGTTATAGTAAATGATGGATGGCCAATGAGACAAATTGCGTTATAATATTAACATAAATTAGGTGTTTAACAATTTAAAAAATTGGAGAATAAACGGCATAATTATAGTCCAAGCCATGGGTACAAAAAAAAGGGGTTCTATTCGCAAGGTCTAACAGAAATGAAATTTGGTGGGATGGTAGACATAGGTCCCCTGCTAGTACACTTGAGTTTGCGGCCTCGGGGGTTGCCGCTCGAGGGGTGGAGGGATGAAAACTCTGCGTCGCGGCGATTTTCGGGAAATAGCGCCGTTGTGGTAAGTGCTATCGATAAAAAGGTCAAGTTAAATATGTAGAGAATCAAATTGCGTCCTTACATTTTTCATCTGCGACCATTAGATTCCGCTCAACTTCGAGCCAAAGTTGGGGGATGATTTGCAATTTTCAACAAAATCCTAATTTCCGAAAGATGGCTTTCAAACAATTCTGTAATCTTTTTTTTTTTGATACAGTAATATTTTCTGCAGATGTCTGCAGATCCCCGATTTGATACATTTGGTCGTATATAATAAAAGGCATGACTTTTATCATTATCTACGGTCAATATTTCCTTATTATTGTAGACCTAGGTGCCAAATTTATTAGTTTTATGCATTAGTGGTCACGAATATACTGATTGGAGTATACGTGCCCCTTTTTCGACCTCAACTTCCTATTAATTATGATGCAAGCATATTTTTGCGCAAGCCGGCCATGTCTCCTATTCGCCGCAGAGTTCTTAATATAGCGATGCTGTTGCGAAAAGTATCTTATTTGTATATGCCTTCAGTGGATGTGACACTACATCGGCGTGGTAAAATCCAGGCAAGACTCAATTCCTCCGAACCTAAAGTTCCGCTGGATTCTGGATTTTAGTGAAAAACCCAACAGGCGCGATTCAGATATTTGACGACTCTAGTACAGAATTAAGGGAAGTTGTGGCCGCTGCCAATCTGTTTATGTTGAAGCAGTGTGGTGCAGGATGCTAATATTGTACGTTGGACTCTTGCGGTATACGAACTTGGTCTCCAAAAATTAAAACAATTTCGCGGCGCTGCCACCAGGATCCGATGTGTGCCATCATCATTCATTGTGTAGGTACTTATTGTCAAGTACAGAGCTGGCGGGGAGTTCAGAAATCTACAGAAGATCATGGATGGCGAAGAACAACCACAGGACTTGACGCAATATGGATCGCAAAGGAACAGCGGTTTTACTTGAGCATCTCGTGCAGATGCCAGAACGGTTGTGGGCCTGTATGTGGTTACCGTAAAGCAAAAAAAAAATATTTGCGCTGTACTGGAACGTCCTGTGAAAACACTCCCGAACAGATTGGGTTAGACTTTAGATGGCGACAATGCAGAAGATGCTGAAGACGTTCCTAATCAGATACAGGACGATGAGGACCAAAATAGACAACGCGTTTGCCGATTTTGGCTCGGAATTGCTGTCTGAGGATGATGACAACGATGTTCTCTACAAATTTCATTTGAACTAACTTTTTTCGATAGCACTTACCACAACGGCGGCATATCCCGAAAAGCGTCATCCCCACAGCCCTTGAGTAGCAACCCTCCAAGGTCGCAAACTATCAGGGAATCGCAAACTATCCGAATCTATATCAGGGAAGGTGTACTATCAGGGAATCTATATCTACCATTCCACCATGATGTAACAAAATGGTAAAGTGCAGGTCATAATTCTGTTCGGAAAGGGAATAGCGACCCAAGAAGTCCTTTGTTTATTATTCAGAGAATTCTAAGAAGGTCCACATTAAATGAGTAATTCATCTTGTATAGTATGTTTTCTTTAAGTACGGTCTTAGCAAAATTTCATAGCTTCGTAAATGCATAACTTCGTGATCGCAAACAGATGTGTAACTACCAAAAAGTAAAATATCTCAAATCAATTGTAAAATTAACAGGATCCATAAAAGCGTCACTTAATTTATGGTTTCCCGGTATGGGCAAAATGGCCAAACAGCTAACTAATTAATGCAGAAAGAGTAATCTCAGAAATGTCATGTAAAATGTCTAGTTCATATTTTGCAACCAGATGTCGTTAGCGTACGAGGATAGTTTCCTAAGATTATGTAAGGGGTAAAGTAGGTCCCGTAGGATTGGTGGAGATTTCACCCCCAGTAAGTGGTATTACTTAAAGGGGATGAAAGATCGACTTTGGTCCCGCCCAGCGAGGACTGGAGCAACAATCTTAGCCAAAATTATGCAGTTTTCCGGCAGGTTTTCAGATAGTAAATTCGGGTTTAAAGTCAAATAGTTTAATAAGCGGAAAGGCACTCAAAATTGTTCTATTAGAATCAGGTCTACTTAACCCTAGCGATTAGCTTTGTTTTCATATGAATAGATTCATTATTTGCGCGACGCATCTGGTTGTGTCCAAATTTATAGTTTGTTTAGTGTAAATGTTTTATTGTCAGCGTAATTTATTCTGTTAAATATTAAATATATATCTTGGTTTGAAGTTATTTGAATTAATCTCTTGACCAACGAAATTCAATATTATCCGACAAAGTTAGTTCGTGAATCTTAGTGATGGTGTGAGGTTTTAGCCATACAGGATTAACACCGACATCATGAGAGCATATGAGGTAAGCTAAATCTCCATGTATCAATATTAAGATTTCCCCTTCTAACTTTAAAGCATACGCGACGAACCCAGGACTATGAGATCATGTGTGTATATATTTATGTATGTATACATATTTTTGCAAACCCCGACGCTCCCTTTCATTTTAACATCGGTCAATCTGGTAAAAACCCCAGTGGTTACAATATTTCATTTCTTTCCGACGTTTTGCGAATAGAAACCTCTCATTGTTTGGACAAAGGATATTCGACTATTTGGACTCTTCGGATATTCGGCGGACAAGAAACTAACTATCTTCTATATAAGTCTGTTTGGAATGGAATTGAATAACCTTATACAATAATCATTAGTAATAATATTTTCCCATGCATTATATATACTATATCCAGTACCTAATTCTTGGGCATTCCGTGACCTCATATTTCGTTTTTGATATTTCATACAAGTAGTCTCCACATAGTAAAGATTTTGGTAGCTACTGATGAGAACCAATGAGTTCTAAACTCGTCTACCTACGCCTAGTAAAGAAATTGATGAATGACGGTAGATACAAAATCGGATTTACAGGTATAATTCAATGCAGGTAAGGGTATTTTCCCTATGAGTAGTTGTCTCCTGTAAATATATTCACTAGAATCTATTGATAAGTGTATTCTTAGTATCTTGAGCTATCATTGGGTAATGTACAAAATAAGACTAAATATAAGACTACCTATATGACAAATGTAAGACTTTAGTTCATTTTCTTTAGAATATATTTATATTTCCTTTAATATTTTATATGTTGTCAATTGTTTACATTTCGTACTTTTTAAATACAATAGAGAATGTTTAATTGCCGCACAATGTTTACATACTGATCTGTAATTATCATGTTATACCACTCCTCTCTGACCTTTCTAAGCTCAATTGTGTTTTTAATTGTTCAATGCGGATACTGGTTTTGACTCTATATCTTTATTTTATATTATTGTGATATAATTTTAGGTACATGCTTAGTAATAAACTATCAAATCGTGATCTGCGGTAAATTCGTGTAATTACAGATTAATATGTAATTGATACCTTCACGGGATTTGTGAGTTGATAAGCACACTGATTTACCCAGTAAGCGCATGCTAAGGAATTACTTCTCGTATCTTATGTAGCTAAAATAAACAAAGATAAATAATAGTCACTGGAATTAATACCAGCACAATTTAATATATTTGACTTTACGAAACCTGAAAATTATCTGAGCGAGTGTGCAAATATTTCATACGATACCTAAAATAATATTTAATTAATATTAAGCTTACCAATATAATTTTAAATGCATGTACTGGTGTAGAACCAAACGTGGTAAAATATGAATCAGAATATTTTATACATGATATTCTAACACCTTATCGATGGCTTATTAAGAATATTGAGCAACTGAAAATAGCCCGAAGACATAATACTGAAGCTTTGCGACTTTTTAAAACGCTGCTTATAATTGCTGCTTGGTAGAAAATTAAATTATCGGAAATTTATTTATACGAATTTACTATTTTTTACGAAATCAACGAAATCATGTAAATATTCGAATATTTGTATGGTACTGAATCCAAAACTATTTTATTACTTACTTTCATACCTACTCCTAACGTTTTACCTTTCATGTATGACGTATTTGTGAGTCTGGCGAATATTTTTGTAGTACACCCACCCAAAAATCGCGGTTTTGCGTACTCATTTCAGTCCATAAATTAAGTGTTTTCCGAACTCAGTTCCAAAAAGTTGCCCTGTCTATCTTACTGTGTGGTAATTAAATTATGAAGTTAATTATTTTAGAGAAATATTTGCTATGTTGACATTACTCATACATAATAAGAGGTCTGATTGTTTTCCGACTCATCTGGTAATCCAGATCTCGCCTGGAAACGCAGCGTTTCGTCCGAAGAATCTGTATTTCAAGTAGGTACTTGTAACAAAAATAACTATTTTGATCTACCCAGGAACAGCTATTTTATGGACAAAAAAATGTTATTTGTAACATGTACCTTAAGTTTTTTTTGGATATCTGCTATTCAAGACTCGGCTCCGACTCGCCTGAAAACAGCAATTTGTATAGTCAACAAGTGCCATTTTGGTGAATTTCTTTTAGCCTGTACCGAAAATGTTGACTTAGGACGTATTCGATTCGGAATGACATCTAGAAACTTTTTGACATATTTGTAGTGGGGAATTTTTGTAAAAATTACGTTATAAACAATTAAGTACAAAAGGGGTATTTCGTTTTTTGCAAATATCTCAAAAACTATTGCAGATATCGAAAAGCGAAAATAAAATCCTTAACGAGCAGGAAATTTCTTTAAAAAAATTCCCACCTCCCGGAGCTCTACCACCAATATTTATGTATAATATTAATTTATAGGTGAAAATATGGCTAATAACGGGTAATATAGTTTCTGCGCATGCCGACCAATGCGGACACTTTAACAATAAAAATGTAAACCCATTAAATATGAATATTAAGAAACTTATTTTCTCAAGTTTTAAATTAACATAAAAACCTTGATAATTGTCAAACTAAATATCTTAGATTTTTTTCACTACTTAGAGCTATTCTTAATGGGCTGTAGAAAATTTTGGCATGTTGGAAAAATTAAGAAAGAAAGATTCTGTGTTTCAGCAATTAAAAAAATAAATCTCTATTGATCCATCAATTCTTAAGCACTTATACTTTGCATATAATGGTCCACCTTTCTAATTGAGGAGAATGCCCTTGATGGGGGGAAATGAACATGGGTTTATACGTCCTTCAGGTATATACGTCCCTATGCCTGAAGCGCTAAACGCGAAACAATGGTAACATTTTTATTTCGTTCCCACCAAATTGCATACCTCACTTTTTTCTGACCTCTGGGACTCAAAATCTTTCTTGGCAGGCTTTTATATCGTAGTGATTCCCGTCTCATCTACACTGAAAATTCGGCTTGGTTCTTTTATAGGACGACATCCAAATTAGCAACATATCTTGTAACTTGTTCTTTATTAAATGCTTGAATTCAGTGAATACCTTCTGGTTTTCTAACGCTCACCATTTCTGCTCATAAATAATTTTAGCCAAACTTTACCAGTTGTTCGTGATAGTTAAAGTTATGAATTATGTTATTTCTTTCTGCATAAGTAAACACCAAAAGTTGTATTGTAGTAACACCAAAAAACTTATTTGATAATTTCTTTATATGTTCCGCCAACTAATTTACTTGTTCCTCGGTAAATATGGGTCTTAAATATTCAATAAATGAAATAAATTAAGCTACAAAAGCACAAACGTACATGTAAAACTACGTAATATAATCTGTATATATGAAAAACTTATTTTGTACTGGGTGTTTTTTTAAAACTTTGGACGTATTTCTCTAAGAAATAAGAGGGTGAATAAAAAAAGTTTAAACAAAAGTTGTAGCGTTCCAAGGGAGAAATCATTTGGACATAATATCCACCCCAAATCGATCACCTTTGGCAGAGGGAGGGGGTGACTGGGTTTTTAAAAGGGAACGCCCATTTTTTATGGTCGCATATTGTTTTTTGTGAAAAAATCTTTTGTCAACCTTTTTTATTTCGGTTTGTAGTTTTTTTAAATTCATGAAGTTTGAAAATCGATTCTTCTATTGCATGGAGGTTAATGGACCATATTTTGAGAACCTCCTGTCCTGATATTAAATAAAAGAAAGATAAAACTAATTGATGAGGTTTTTTTCGATATGACATCCCCCACTCCCTCGCCTGGGAGACGAGGATCTTTTCGTAATTTGGCTTTTTTTCTTAGATTAGGATTTTGCAAAAAACTACTAAAAACTAAAGCCGAAATAAAAAAAATCAGACAAAAGATGTTTATTTTTCCACAAAAAACAATATGCGACCATAAAAAAGGTGGTTTCCATTTAAAAGACAAAAGTCACCCCTTCCCCCTGCTAAGGGTGAGGGGTTGGGGGTGGATAGTGTGTTCCCCTCGATTTCCCCTCGAAACCCTGTAACTTTTGTTTAAACTTTTTTTTGATTCACCCTCCTGCTTTTTTGTTAGAGAAATCCGTCCAAAGTTTAAAAAAACACCCGGTATAATAGCTCTCAACTTACCTTATATTTTCTTGGAAAACAATTTCGTAAGTTAATTAAG
The DNA here is from genome assembly GCA_964058915.1 of Tetropium fuscum. Classification (NCBI taxonomy): domain Eukaryota; kingdom Metazoa; phylum Arthropoda; class Insecta; order Coleoptera; family Cerambycidae; genus Tetropium; species Tetropium fuscum. The sequence goes on from CAXKVY010002323.1 coordinate 118,037, forward strand.
CAAATTATATTAAACGCCATAAGTTAAATAACGTCTTCTGTTTCAATCTACCCGAATGGTTTCTACTAAATCTTGTAACAGTCGCTAGATGGTAGCACATTCGAATTATTCGTCATAGAGCGTTAACATTCGAAAAATGTGGTGGGTGGATTTGCCCGCGGTTATAGCCCTCCTTCCCCTATTAAGCTATTTAAATACTTTTTTCTAATTTTGATATTTAAAGTGGCACTTTTCAAAACCCTTTGACGTTACGTCTTACTTTTTAAAACCAGTTACGAAAAGTAAAATTTTACGCAACTGGTTTTGTAAAGTTCATGTTTGTCCACCTCGCACAATATTGGCGCGTTCTCATGCTTGTGGATGAAGCGGAAAGGCGCCTATTCAAATAACCATCCGCTTTTCGATTTTTGTAAGCACTAATTCGGAAAATAGACTTTCGCACACGGCTGCACGAGGTTTCTGTGTATCCGTGCGCGAAAGTCTATTTTCCGCACTAGTGCTTACAAAAATAGAAAAGCCACGGTTGTTTTAAATAGGCGACTAGTCTTGCTCGAAACGTCGGGTCGTCCTGCCGGAAGCAGGACTCGGTGCCATCGGCTCGCGTGCGGCGCTCACTAGTCGCCGTCTTTCCGCACTTATTACAGAAATAACTGGTTTCATAACAGGTTATTTAGACCTGATAGGCTATGAAAGTAGTGAAAGTAGTTGTCACGCCGTTACGACATACTGGATTGTTTTTAAATGTATAAAATTCTTTGCCTATGTTTTCTTTCATTCTTTTTCATGAGTTTTCATAAATATTAAACTGGTGAAAATTAGAAAAAATCTTGCATGAAACACGTAGGGAAACACTATTTTCTGTAACTCGCATACTTTTGCGGAACTCGCTAGCGCTCGTTACACAAAATAGTACTTTTCCCAACTGGTTATATAAATAGCTATTCCATGTTGCTGTATCATTACACCAGTGCTGTTACATTTATATCATTGCTTATTCTGTTTGATGTTCCCTTATTTAGTGAAAAAATTCACTACAATGTTCGCAATTTATTTAGGCAAACATTACTCGGATGTAGCCTTGACAAGGTCGTACTTTGTTTTCTGTAGGCACGATCGAGCTCTTGCAGGTTTACTTTATTATTCGATCGTGTAGGAATTTTATTCCATTGACTTTTATTTTAGTGCCTACTTGCTGGGGTGTGACGTAGATTTGTTGGTACATCTGAGTGCAGAATATGCGAGGGATTTGAATTTACTGGGCATTGAAAAGGTTTCTCATTTACGTACAGTGTGGAGAGGAAGTTTAGCATAATACACATAACTATTGGGTTATTTAATATTATTATGGAAATTGTTGTTGTCATAAATTTGTTTCTAAAATTTTTGTTCCAGTCTAAGGAACGAATTCTACAACTCCTTTGTTCGTTGGTGCATTGAAATGGGAATAGTTTTGGATTCATGAATGTGTTGATCGAACTCGAAAATAATACATTATCATACGGAGAAGTTCCTTGCATGAAACTGAATTTTTTCAAGCATCTTAAGATCTGCATTTTGTGCTTTGGAACCCTAAATTCTAATGATGTGGGCAAGTAGACCCAAAAGGCAAAATATCACGTTTCATTTAATTTCATTAATAGGACGAAAATAAGACAGTTACCTATCATTTGAAATGTTTAGTTCCGGCTTACTTCCATGGTTTTCTACTTGGGTAGAAAATTAAATACGACTTCAGTTCGTACATATTGGGTAAGTGGCGCTTCTCTTTTAAAGGATATGTAATGCTTACAAGGTGTGTTAGCAAGCAGTGGCGGCTCGTGACTAAAACATTAGGTAGGGCAGACAAATTGAATATTGATATTAAATTAGGTCCGCGAAGCATTAATGGTGCATTAATGGCGCATTAATTAAATTTTTAAAACTTTCAAGGTCACGCGTTTTCCTGGCACTTAAGAATTTTAATGAACAATCCGTTTACAAAAAATTACAGGGTTTCACAAAAATGATTTTTGGAAAAAGTATCAAACTTTTTTGAAATAATATTTATATTTTATATAAACCAATAGGTATTTTTTTGTCGAATTTACCATCAATGATTCAACGAATTTTAATTTTCCTTGCCGTATTTCGTTTTTTTATTTAACTCTAGTTTGTCAATTTACTTTTGGAATTTTAAAACAATAAACTTTTTCTTGAATTTTTGATATGAGTACTTTGTGTGTTTGAAAAAAAAAAGAACAGCTCGTAGGTATATCAGAACGTTCCAAAAATAAACAGTTCAGCAAGAACCAACGGGAAGTTCAGAGTTTAGAAAAAAATCACTTCGGTACAATTACATTAATACTTTCAATTAAATATTTTTTAATGGTTTTCGACAAACCACTAAAAACAGTAGATTCATCCAAAAATTCTTTGTATATTTGGAAAGTAGACTTGCAAGCTGGCTGGGAATAAATGCTTTATCATCAAAATCTAAACTGCAAATTACAACGCAAAAAATTACAAAATACGAATATTACGAATAGGATAAGAAATATTTAAATATGTAAGGCAAGTAGGTACCTAATCAAATCACGTCAATCACGAACGACAAGACAAAAACCGAAAAATCGAACGAAAAACTAAATCCACATACCTACTCTACCCGGTATTGTATCTTGTATCTGCACAATACAACTGTGATCTAAACTCTAAACTGAAAACAGAAAACAGTAAAATCTGAATCCTTAATCATATGACTTTGTAACACCAATCACTAATTAGGGGCTGAAGCTGAAGGGCGCGAATCGTGGACGTTACATCACTTAAACCGCGCCGATGGGCAAGCCCGTAGCATAATATACAAAATAATGCACGAAACAGGTGCGCCTGCACTGAATTCCTCTTCAAGTCGGTTTAAGAAGTCTATTTTAATTAAAAATCGAGAAATATATTTCCCACTACCTGATTGATGGGGTATCGTTACTTATTAGCTTTATTACTTGTTAGATTTTAGATTAGAGATTAGCTATTACTAGATACATAGGTAATTATATAAAAATTATAGCTGAAAAGCAAAAGATTGAAGGGCGATTTTATTTTCGTAGGTATATCGATATGCAAAATAATTAGTTTCCTACACGCCTAACCTATAGGTAGGTTATAATAAATACGTCGATTAATTGGTTTTTAATAAATATTAAATACCGTGGTTCTAATACTAGATCAAATTTTAAATCCTGTACAATTTAGTGGTAATTATAATCATAAGTTTTTATTATTATAATTACGTATCACTTCAATTGTACGGATTTAAAATTTCGTCTAGAACCGAGGTATTTAATATTTATTATTAAGTTTTAAGACAAAAATTATTAGTTCAGCAAATAGTTACTTTGCCGCTTCAGAAAAGTGACGGTCGATCGGCGCAAGTCAGCCTACGGGCCAGCCCATCTCAGACTGTCTCAGGGTGGATACAACCTCGGCATACGTTTACCGTTTCGCTCGCACAATCGTCGCCGCGTATACCTCGAACGTATATCGCGAATTAATACAGGCTGCTTGTCATCTACGGGCTGGCCCATAGTGAAGATTAGCAGGTCTCCCTCGCGCTATGGGCAAACAGATCGTACCTATTACTAATTTATTTCGGGTGCGTAACGCGCAAAATTTAGATCGGAATGTGATTACTGATTAATAATATACTTTTTATTTATAATCTTACTTAAGACTTTTAAAAATCTGTTATGCTATTGTGTTAAAACATATTGAACATTCTACATGATAATTGAAAATTTTTTTTTAATATTGTTTTTTCTTTTTATATTTATACCTTAAATCCTAGGGTGGGCACTGCCCACCCTGCCCACCTCGAGGAGCCGCCACTGTTAGCAAGTGACTTATTAATTTATAAAATGGGGCGTTTTAAGAAAAACATAAAGAAGAAAAAAATGTCTTAACTCCTGTTTCCTAATGGCACGTGGCGCCACCTATTTGACAGATACTAAAACTGCGAAATAGCGAGCGATAAAATATCTATAAAACATAAATATTTCTTGGGCCACCATCTCGGTAATGAGATAATTTTCGTAATTGAAATTTTAGTGTTTTCCAAAAATTGTTTGACTAGGATCTAGCATATTTTGATTTTAATAGAATGCTCTCATTGTCATATAAAATAAATATTTAGGTTTACACTTACCTAAATATCTTTTTTCTTCAGTTAGTTCTGAAGTTCACCTATTACAATACACATACTTGACTTTAATTATGTTCTTGCAGTTGGTCAAGTAGTGGCATCAGTGGCGTCTAAGCAGATCACGGACAATCGCAATTTAAATTTCAAACTTGCACGTAAGAGCGCTAACGAGACGCGTGCGGCTAGCACCTAATTTATTTAAAACCTTGATTTTAGATGTATCCGTCAGTCTTATTTATATGAATAATGACAATATTTCTTGCCCTTCAAATTTGTCAACATTTTAATAAACAACTGATGTAAAATTTGAAAAACCGTTCAAATGGTTCATTTTGCTGACTGTGCAATCAAAATTTTGGATATAAGGAATAAACCTTTGATAAAATGATCCCACTCATAAGAAAATATTATATTAAACGGCTACTCAAAACCTTATTACTATTAAAATATCAGAAATATAAGAAGTTCTTGTAAGAATACGAACAATCAATGTAAAAAATATCAAACTGGTGATCAAAAGTTAATTTATATATATAAAAAAACAACTTTTTATAAAATTTCTCAATAATACTAACAAGAGAGGGCGGAGAAAGTGGTAAATTGAACATCTCGTGCAGTGAACCAACTGGTACTCTTGGGGCAACTTATGCCATGTACGTATTTTTAATTATTATATGATCAGGAGGCCGATCCTGTGACAAAATTCATGTAACGTAACAATTTAATGTACTTGGGAAACCAACTGGTCCTCCTAGACTGATATGTATATGTATATATATATATATATATATATTATTAGGTCAGTCACCAAGTCAGTGCCCAGTCTGTGGCAAAAGTAATTGTGTTTTAGGGCAATGTAAATATAATTGTCGTCCATCTCAAGAAATTAAGTAAAAAAAAAATAACAAAAAATAGCAAGAGCTACGGGATTCGAACGCGCAACACTTCGTACCCCAGGCACACGCTTTGCCACTGGGCTGCCAACGCTACAGCAAACATTTGATAAACTAACTATTTAAGTAATTAACGTAAACGCATGCGTGAGGTCACGGTACGAATTGCTCAATTTACCGCCTTCTCCAGGGTGCGGGTGCTAAAGATGACGATCGGTACACACGTGTTTGCAATCAAGCTTCGGCTTCTATCCTTCTCAGGATATTTTTGCCGTTTGTTTCTATTTTTCGTTCAACTTTGTTATAAACATATCCGTTTATTAGTCTTTTCGCCTACGGCATATGGTTTAGGATTTTGATGAAATTGCGGGTGTTAGTTTATTAATATTGTTAATTGTTAGTTTACATAAGCTGAGGCTACGAAAGCGTTGGTACAAATATTTCTAAATCTACATTAGTTAGTGATTGTGTGGGTCTTTTATAATTTATATTTTATTATTATTATTTCCTTTAATGCATGCTTCTTTTGTTTTGGTTTTATTTTGTATTTTGCTTGTTTTTTATTTTTAATTTTTTCATGCTTTTTCATGCTTTAAGCGTTATTTTTGCTGTTATTTTGTTTTTCTTTTCAGTGTTATTTCTTATTTTTTCATATTTTAGTAGTACGCTATAAATAATAATATGGCATCGTACTATGTTTGTTGAAACCAAGGCCCCTGTGTCTCGGACTCTAACCCATACTATTGGTAATATTATGTAATAATAATAACATTTATTCCACCCAAATCTGCCTTGCAAACATATTTGTCTCATTTTTATTTTCTTGGTACTAGTACTTCATATTCGGCTAGTTGATTATCGCATCATTTGTTGATTACCTGCCGTAGAACAAATTTTTATATTCCAAACCACTAGAGACAGAAATCTTAAAATGCTTGAAAAAACACATTTGACACAAAAATCCACCTAACGACTTAACACTTATGTACGTAGAAGATATTTAGCAGCAATATTAACAAATTGCAAAATAAGAATTAATTAATTAATTAATTTGAAAAATATATACCTATATTTTTTAATTTAATTTAATTTTAATATTTTCAAATTAATTAAATAATTAATTAATTTGAAAAATATATACCTATATTTTTCTTTTGGTTCACCTGCCGGAGAACAAATTTTGAGATTTCAAACCACTATAGACATAAATCTTAAAATGCTTGAGAAAACACATTGACACAAAAATTCACCTAACGACTTAACACATATTAAGTACGTAGAAGACATTTAGCAGCAACATTAACAAATGTCGGAAAAAGTGCTTCCGCGTAGGATTTTATCGCAAACCTCATCGCAAAGTAAAAATAAAAAAATATTTGCATATTTCGATTGATTTACTTGATATACCGACACGTATACCGATGATGATAAACATGATATCATAGACTTCAATTCGTTTCCTGTTATGTCAAACAAATAAACCGTTTTGATTTGTAAAACCCTTTCTTATGTAATCGTATTATACTGCATGCTAGTATTATTACTATTAATAAAAGTTACGTAATATCAAAGTAGTCTTCAGTACAATGTAACACTACCCAAATAGAAGGTTACCAAAGCAACAAAATCATTTGTGAGAATGAGCTAAAATGGAGAAATTGTTTACTAATTATTTAATTTAGACCTTTCACTTAACCTTGCATAGGAAGTTAAAATGTTTTGTATGTAGAACATGACTTAATTTTTAGTTGAGTATATATGAGGATAATGATAGATGAAGATAGTTCTTCTGACGGTTTTTTCAATTTTTTCTCAGAAGTAATATTTTCAGTTGTTTGATACATTTTTATATAATTATATGATAAATATAGTTATTCACGCCACTAATGATCTAAACGTACCTGGTATCAACTAATGAATCAAAAATTAAATTATTATTAATACGCGTACAATAATAATTATTATCATATAAAAAATCTTGATTAAATGCCGTTTGGAAAATTCAGTGGTTTCGACGGATTAAGACTAAGACATATATTAAAAATGGTTGCATTGAGGCCTGATTAATAGATTAGAGACAAATATCGAGGATATTGTTCGCTGGAGCACACAAGCTGCTAACCAACTGATAAAGGCGCATATGATAAGAGCGTCGGAATAAGGTCAGGTGCAAGATTCGGGATGTCGGGAAGTCGGAATCATAGTATTCACGAAGAAATTCACAGAGAATAAAATTATAACTCCAATCAAAATTGGGGTGGGGGTGTCAGTAGAGACGAAACAACACGTGAAAAACTTGGGAGTAATTTTATATAAAAGACTGACATTTACAAAACACACCAAGGAGACGATTCGCAAAGTCTATTCCTTGTCTAGCTGTCTGCATCCATTAATTGCAAGAAATAGCAGACTAAATAATAACAACAAGAAATTAATATGCACCTGCATATTGAGGCCGGCCCTTACCAGCCAAGCGCCCAGCGCATCAGCCACGAACATAAGAAAACTAGAGGTATTAGAAAACAAATACCTACGCCTCATCACGGACTCCAATTGATATATATCTTCATCAGAGACTTACATAACCTTTGCCGCGACGTAGTACCCATATCAGACTACATTAGAATCATTTCAAAAAAATCTACGAATTTGGACTGGATGATTATCCGTTTACAAGAAACACGCATTATGGAGGATAACACACCTTTTAGAATTAAACACAATTTTATATATCAAAAATTACCAATATTCAGGCAACCAATTTAGATTAACTATTATATACTTCAAATTTTAAAACATTTTAAACGTATGCAATTCATCCTTTATGTTTGTGTGTTTGTTTTTTAGTCTTTTTATTTCAAAATTCTTCAAAATTCACAATGTTACCAAGAGATTAATAGAAATTACAAAATACAATAACATTTTTTAACTAAATTATGGCAAAACCATTTTATATACGTATTTTATATGCGTCCGAAATAAAAGGGGAAAAAAGGTGGTTTTCATTTGGTATTTTTACCCTCAAAGCAACAATATTATCTCAAAGAGAGATTGCCAACTTATATTATCAATAAAACATGAACTCTAAATATCTCGAAGCCCTTAAGACTGTCAGATAACCCAATTGCAGATAATACCTCAAATGACCTAAGGATTGGAAGCAAATCTAAAATTTGCCCCGCAATTGCCACGGTGCATATTGCGCATATATATGTTTGGCTAGACCTGGACATGAGGATAATCGTGGGTGTCTTAATTATTAATTAATTCCAAAATATATCTTGTTTGATTTGCTGGTTGTTCAATTTTCAATTAATGTATCTACAAAATATACGCGGCACTGGCAATCATTTATCTCGGAACTGGCATGTTGACGTCGACGTCAAGCTCTGTGCGAACCATGTGCGAACACTGTGTATCAAGAAATTGTGAATACCCGCCCAAGGGAGAACGTTAACACACGTAGGTAGGCAGCAAAATTTGATACAGTAACCGTTGCAATTACAGCTCACCAATGAGTACCCGGCTTAAACCGCGACCACGTCATTTTATAATAACGCTCAAAATCCGGCAAAAGGTATCGCATAACATAAGCGATAGATAGACGCCATACATGCGGAGGTGCGACTGGTTCGAAATTGGAGGGAAAAGGCAGTAAAATCAAAACTAGTCAAAAATTTTATAATTTATTGTCACTGAAATCAAAAACAAATCACTATTACGTACAAATAACGCATTAGGTAGTTTAGTTGTCCCGTATTTTTTCCTAATTTTATTTTTTAATTTATTGTTAAATAATCAAAACTAATCGTCTTGCGATATATGAGTTTGCAGACCCTACCGATTTCTGAATTATATTTTTTTGTATCAAATTAGGACCTGAAATGTAAATGTTATACCCGTAAATGATTAATAAAAATGTCAGTTGTATGGATTATGGATTATGTTATTATATGTTACAATATCGATTAAAAATTCTTAATATATCTTAATACATCTTAGGTACTTTCACAGAAAAAAATGTGTACCGATATTAGAAGTTAAATTGTATATTAAAATGTCATAGACTGACAGAAGATTAATTGCTCTGTTATAATGAATAAATAATATGGATCATCTCAAACATACAATTTCCGGCAGATTGTACGCAGGTGATTATATATTTAAAAACAAATCAATTAGCTTGAGATTTGCAAAAAATAAGACGGTACAATTCCTACTTACACGACTTACAATCAGGTGTCTAATATTATCTTACAAAACATCAACGGTTGAGCGCAATAAAGTAATCGTGCATGTAGATTACTCTTAATTTCTTGGAGGATGTATTATTATAGTGATTATAAAAATATGTAAATTTGATTAATGTAACGTAAGTATGAATGTAAGTATTAATTTAACTAGTATTAAATCATGCAGCCCATGCTTTTTACTCACTGGTAACCTTCTATTTTTATTTTTTTGAATATCTACTTATGTTGCTCGTGATTATTACCAATATAATGCTATATTGCGTTATTGAAATGATTCTCAGTTTGTATGAACAATCTCATAAAGGAATAAATGACGTGCTTAAATAGGTAAATAGTATCTGTTTGTAGCCGTGATTGATAATCAATAAACATACTACAACTAGTTATATTATAAGCAAAGCTTCATTTCTAATTTGAAAAACTCGAGAATGTATAAAATAAATAAAATTTATATAATTTTATTTATTTTATGTACCTAGGTGATATTATGTTGCATCTTTTAGAGTACCTTAATTTTGCTTATAATATATGACTGTATCTAGATGACAGATGTAAAATAATGCATTATCAGTCCTTGAAAGATCAATATCTTCACTATATTCTGAGCTCTTTGCCTAATGCGAGGTTCGGGTATGTGCAAATGATAAGCAATAATTTATTGTACTTCACTTCAATAAAAAAATACAATGATTTTAACCATTACTTTGCACCTTCCACTTTTTCTATTATATGTAAAACGTTTTAAAATAAAGTAGCTCATATTTTTTTACTTAAAGATTTAAAAATTATTTTACCGATTTTATCGATAATTAACTTACGATTCTATTCGCATAATATTAAATAGCGTTTATTAATGTTTAATTTTATAATGTTAATGTTTAATTTTATGATTAACAATTTTATTAAAAATATATTCTTTTTCCGCGTTTTGCTGTATATCATCGCGCCTAAGCATTTTTTGTATAGCACGAGATGAAAAAGTTGTTCCTTATGAAATTTGTAAAAAGACAAGTAGAGGTCGCTAAATGCAATTCTTAACTTGCTTAAAATGGCTTAAAAATTTTGAAATGCCGTTTTTGCGTTATTCTTTAACTTTGACTGAAATTTCCGGTGATTTTATGAGGTTGTCTATCTCACCTACTTTTTATACTTAGCATATATTCTCCTATAGGGAGAGCAATAGGAAGTAGTAACGTAGTAAAAAAGTACACAACTCAATAAAAGTACACAACCTCATAAAATCGGGGTAATCTATATTTTTAATAAACATTAAACAAAGACATTATGTATGTGATACTTAGTCAGGTAATAGCCGGGGCAATAAATCATAACGTTAATAAACTTAAACAAATTATAATGAAATATTTGCAAACAAATGGAAACAAAGAAAACAACCCATATTAATTACAATATCCGCGTAGGTGCTCCTGATCAAGGTGTCACAATAAGTTAGATACCTGGAACAAAACAACAGTCTGAGCAACCAATTCGTCAAAAGGTATCATATATCAGAAATTATCTTCTCTGTACATATATATTCTTTAATATTCCCAAAAAGTTATATTATCAAAAATATAAATTATCGTTAGATTGCACTTGTGTCTGTCACCCACAAGCACAATATTAAGACTATGCTGAGCTGTGCAAATATTTATACAGTGGTAAACCAAGGAACTGATAAGAGAATAGGACAAACTTGTGGCTCAAATACTCCACATTCACCTGGACGGCTCAAGCACTCCGTCAGGTATATAGGTATATAGGTAAAAGGTTATAACAGCGGCTCAAGCCCTCTGCAAACCTTAGGTACACACTAAACGGCTCAAGCACTCCGTAATAGTGATAAATAGGAACAAAGGATTGCCTACGCAGCTCGGCTATATTTTAACTACCTGTATAAATCAATGAGCTACTTAAATAATTAAATGTAAAGTCAGATGAATAAAATCAGACAATGAATTACAATTATGATATCTGAGAGAAAGTGGAATGCTCAGTGAATAAACTCACTAGTTGTAAATATCCAGAAATAAACAAATTCACAGGGCACGATTTGGCACTATTCAATTTTTAGTTGCGTACACAAACAAAGCCACACACTAAAATGAATCGACCCTTGTAGGGCATATTGGCTTCAGGCGTTTATTTACAAAAATGTGCCCGCCAGCATCTCTCTTTACCTGGCCTGTGTATATGTTTTCTATCGCCTTTATCTTAATGGGTAGGGTGTCGCCGTTATGACAGCGGACCCATAAATTAGCCAGAGGAAATAAACTTACTTCTTACAGTCGGCCATCCTGCAAATATCTCGTCCCGAGATACTTAGCGCCTTTGGTCCTCTTCATCTGAAGATATAGGTACTCCATCCTCATCTTCACCACTATCATCATCTGAATCATCGGAAACCCCTCCAGGTATTGTCCAAAGACGCATCCGATCTACGGCAATGGTCCTCTCATATTTAGCTGACCGCAGAGTACGATGAGAACCAGTCATCTCTCTAACTATGTACCTATCATTCGGTAGAATGGTTTTGACTATCATTGGTCCACTGTAAGTAGGAGCCAGTTTCCTGCTAGTACGAGTCGATGGTGTTTGCTTGACGTTCACCACCAAGTCTCCCACTTTATAAGTTTTCGGCTTCTTTTGCATTACAAGGGTTACGACTAAGGGCATCCACATATTTCATCCTGTCTCCTGGTCGATACTGTACTTCGAATGAGTACTCTTGTAACTCCAACCACCATCGGGCTATGCTAGGTATGAGTTTCTTCTTCTTGCTGCTAGCTCTTATGGCATTGCAATCGGTAACTACGGTGAATGTTAATCCCATGAGATATATCCTAAATTTCTTTAGGCTTTCCACTACAGTGAGCGTTTCCAATTCGTAGGAGTGGTACTTCTGCTCCGTGTCGGAAGTCTGTCTGCTGTAGTAGGCTACAGGATGCGGACGATCATCCGAATGTCGTTGTAGCAATATGCCAGCAAGTCCTATTTGACTGGCGGCTGTGTGGACTTCTGTAATTGCCTCTGGATCAAACAACGTTAGAATTGGTCTAGAGATGAGTGTCGACTGTAGTTGTTTTAAATGCCGTCTCTTCCATCTCCTTCCATTGCCACTGTACGGTCTTCTTTGTAAGTCTGGTTAGTGGCTTCACAATCAGAGCATACCCCTCTACAAAGTGTCGAAAATAGCCAGTTAATCCGAGAAATTGTCTCACGTTATGTACATTAGATGGCGTTGGGAAGTCGGCAACTGCTCGAATTTTATCAGCACCTGGTCTTACTGTGCCTTGTTGGATTTCGAACCCCAAATAATTAACGGAAGTCTGCAAGAACGAACACTTCTTCAGGTTCAAAGTTAGTCCTTCACAAGGAAAGATTTCCAACGACTCTTTCAGTCTGTCTAAGGCTTCGTCTATGGTCTTGGCATACAATAGAACATCATCGAGATAAAACGCGGCGCTTCTACGAATAGGCTTTAGAATTTTAGTCATTAAGCGTTGGAAGACTCTAGGAGCGTTGGTTAGTCCAAACGGCACTTTGTTGAATTCATAGTGGCCTTCTGGCGTAACAAAAGCTGTGAACTTTTTGGAATTCTCTTGCAGTGGAATCTGGTAGTATCCAGACTTGAGGTCGAGACTGATGAAGTAATTGCCGGAATGAAATTTATCTATTTGGTCGTCGATTCTGGGTGTGGTTGATTTTCTTTTACGGTTAAAGAATTGAGCTTCGTGTAGTCAATGCACAACCGTTGCTCCCCATTTTTCTTCCGGATCAGTAGAACGGGAGAGGAATACT